>WFMF01000268.1:79196-238931 GCA_011033025.1 Beroe forskalii | reverse complement strand
AAAAAAAAAAGTTCAAATTTTTTACTTTTTTTTAAATGTTCTTGAAAATTGAATAAATGGACACCTGGGTTAAAAGGTGTGTTTTTTAGTGGAAGCTAATGTTTTGATATAATGAAAGGAAGCGTGATGGTTTAATACCATAATTTATTCTATTTCTATTTTTTTTTCTTAGTCAATACCATTATGTTCATACTATACTAAAACATTGACAACAAGCGCAGTTAGTTGTTGTCCATATCATCAGGGTGTGAGCATCCTCTAAGGCCTAAAATAATCATTGAATGACCTCTATGATTAAACCTACCATTAGGGTTTGTGACCCTACCATTTGTTGTATATTCCCTTCTAAATTGCAGGGCTTTTCTCTTTTCCCCATGACTTCAGACTTTGCTCCTTTCGGCTCAATTTGTGTTTTGAAATTAATTTTGATATGACAGAGCAAACACAGTCGACCTGATCTTGTGATCTTGTCTAAACCAGATGGAACTTTAGATTCCCTACAGTGGATAAAGATCTTGATCATTTAATTTCCTTGATGAACTTGGAGCTTTGGAAACTAACAAAATACATCTTGTGGTTTGGCTGTTTGGAGAGTTTCGGGCACCTGTAAAAGGCATTCAACCCCAAAACATGCTTGCAAGTCCATGTGCCACAGTGTTATTACTTTCATAACACCATATCATTTTTGGTGTCTCATGCTTTATTTGGATCTGCCTAGCTCTCTGATGAAGGCATTTCTTTCATGAATCCCTTCAAAGACTACTGTTGGAGCTGTTGGAGAGTTCTTTGGCTAGTCTACAAAGATGACTGCATTTATTCTACAGAGAAGATATGACAAATTTAAATGATAAAGACGATGTAGGTACTGGATTTGGACCAATGATGCTTGTTCATCATTGAAAGACCCTTCCAAGTGACATTCTGCTTGCAGCATGGCAGTGGGTCAGACAACAAGATGATGCCTACACACCACTCATCTTGGTTTGACTCATTTGGACTGCTGCTCACCTCTAAAGAGACCATGTCTGAGTTGGACCAAGTACAGAGTTGGATAAAAGTCTTGCTGATAGATGTCTTGAAGAAATTATTTCATCTGTGTGGATATGCTGAATTGTACACTCAATTTAGCTGTGACATAGGTGATTGAATTATGAAAACTTAATTCTTAGTTCTGCCTATTCCCCCTATTGCTATGGTGTTTTTTATCCAAATTCTTTTGGCTGCTTTGCATGAGTTACCTTACATCATAAGCACTTTCATGCTTTACTCCATATTACAGTGTGTTCCTAATGCCAAAAAAGGCTGAAAACATAAAATTAATTGAAATCACCATCGTTAAAGAGCATTTGTGTACTTAAGACAATCATAAATACCTATTAGATAATGTAACTTCTTTGATTTAACATTCCAAGCAGATTGATAGTAGAAAAGTAAACACTTAATTCTTTCACTTTTCAGAATGTTGAATGAGTATATCTGGATGCCCTGGATCATCAAGTTGGAAACCCATGTTCTACCCAAAGGTTTCAAATCAATCACCTTTCACTGTCCAGGATGGCTAGATAAAGAGGTCCCATGCATTTTGATAAATTTGTTCACTGAATATGTGGTCGTAATACTCTTCCATCAACATGAGCAGTCAAAGTGCATTGGAAACATGTCCATTCATGTGATGAATCATTTTTGTAAAACTCATTCTAGTGAAACCATTCGGTTGAGCAGCATGCCATCTGACCGTAAAATTGTTAATATCTAGTATCTTATTATCTATATCTTCGGCCAAAGGATTCATTGCGAAAGATAGATGTCCATAACATCAATTGGATGGATTGAAGGGACAAAATTCATTACTACTTGGACCTTCTTCTCTGGATGTGGAAATAATTCAATTAAAAGGTATGATTTTACTGAGTTAATTGGTTTGACTGAATTATTATTTTTTATGAAGTGAGAGTCCTCATACCTCTATGTAAACAAAATCCCTTTTAAAATATTTAAGCTCTATAGCCCCCATAAACTAAGTTATATTTCTATCATCTGTTGAATGAATTGATAACAGATGAAATTCCAGAGGAAAATGGTGGCATGATGAACTGATTTGAGGCTGAACATGTTTTTTTTAAATCAGGGGTGTAACCCCTCCCCTTGAATCGGCCATTAAGGATCGTTCACATTGTACGTTATCAATTTTGGCCGATTTTACCCCCCTCCCCCCTCGTTATCAAGTTCAAAGTAGTTGTATTTGTAAGAATAACTCAATAACATGCAACGTAATCAATAATTATTCGGACACCCCCTCCCCCTAGGTGATTACGTAATATGTGAACGATCCCTTATGGTAAATTAGTCAAAATACCTATTCTAAAACACCGCAGCAGTTTGCAATGATCATGTAGCTATTCTCAGTCCATGTCTTTCATAATATGTGGCGACTAATAAGATTCAAGAATCCAAAGCAGAATATTGCTTTTTGTCCCTCTGATCTTCCCCGCTATTTTAGTGAGATATGTCCGCCAGTTGTTCTCTAACTTAGTTCTGCCAGTTTTTGCTACCTTGCGTCCTGAATAAGTTAGCAGCCAAGTCGGTATCACTTAACTTTGTGACTGGAGGCAGTAGGACGGTCAGATGAATAGTTTACTGTACCTGCAGTTTTCATGTTTTACATTAAATTATCTGCCTTTGCAGGTCCCGCCCTTTGTTTATTGAAAGCTGCATTCGTTATCTTTTTAATGATTATTTCATGTCAAGCAACTTATTGCGCTCTTGTCTCCCCGAAAATGTCATTTCGGAAGCACTTATTAATTATTCTTTGTTTGGTAAAACTCATCAAAAAGTAATTTAGCTGTTTTTTATCATCTCAGCATCATCTATTGTGATAAGTTAGGAACTTTTAAAATAAAGTTTTGGTAAGTTTTCGCTCCATGGCGCCTTTAGAAGAACTAATTTCGGTGAATATCATTTGCTCCTCCCTTCGTACTTTTAAGTGTACTGAACACGCCATTTGTCAACTATATTATTGGGTTCCATGTATGATTGATATATTGGATCTCCAATATGCTAAAACGTTCCAGCTTTAACTGTGTTTTTATATCAGACTGATCGTAAGTATCCGCAGTAAAATACCTAGTTTTGTCTTGAGGGGCAGTGCCCGGGTGTTGTTGAAGTTGAAAAACCACCAAAGTCGAGCGAGACATCCGTTCCTTTCCTTCGCAACTACCTTACGAGACATAAAATTTAGGTGGGGCAATAATTCTGGGGATCTTAATTTTGTGGGTTCGAAAATAAAATTTTCACGAGTTAACTGGTAAAAGAGTCCAAAGGGGAACCACAGGGTCACCCTGGAAAGAATCAGAAATTCTTTGCCATCACTTGGACTTGGGGAAAAATCTGTGCAAGACTGCATGATAATATCATATCAGTGGACTCGCTGCACAGTTGCTAAATGAGAAAGAACCGTTGCTTTTAGTCATATTTTGGGTCTTGTGGGTTACTTATGGTTCAAAAAGCCTATTTCTTAAGAGACATGGGGAAGGGCGACATTTGAAGTTAAATGACATTCTGTGCGTTTTATCGCTTTTGAGCACGTTTTGACGCTTTTATGCGCGTTTTGACGCTTTTCAATGAGTTTTGACACTTTCCTGCGCCTTATTGTCGCCGTCCCTTCAGAAATGGGGGGGGGGGCGGCGGGTAGATATATGGCATCTCAAAACACCAATGGACTGTTCGAACTATATGTGACCCAAAAGACCCAAAAATTGACCAAAAACTAAACTTTCCCATTTAGCAGCAGAGAGTCCAGTAAAATCAAATTATCCAGCAGTATTGGATAATTTCCCAGATTCCCTGATTCCAATTTTGTCAAATAATTTCTGATTCTTTCCAGGGCGACCTTCTCCAGGGTGACCTTGTGGTCCCCATTAGGTCAGAGTTACTAGAGTACTAGTTAACTCATTAAAGTTTGCATGCCGGTACAGTTTGATTCAACTAAGAAAATGCTTTTTTCTCAGTTTCGTACGTTTTGGTGAGTTTGACTGGGCGTGCTCAGGACATCAACGTCCTGCGGGTCTCCTTCCAGATCAGCAATGAGTTGTTGTTCACAGCAGTGTACCCCGGAACAGGTGTATCCGGGAACTGCTCAAGGAACCTGTCCAAAACCGATCTTGAAGCTTTCATGTGAACTCAGTCGTGAAGCGTCAGATGGCAAGATATTCCATAGCTGAGCTGCTCTATCACCAAATATGAACTATTCGCTATCGTAATTACTACGAATAGAGAGCAGGGCCTTGGTGTTAATCTGTGGGATGATTGCCTTAATCCCAAGCCGAGGATGGTGCTTCAAAATTGAATGATGCAGTATCTTTCTCCCAAGCCGAGGATGGTGCTTCAAAATTGAATGATGCAGTATCTTTCTCTTCGCCGTTGGAGTGACATCATATTCAGCTTCCTGAGTCGGTCCCAATACTCGATAGCTCATGTCTTTGAGTCCAGCTATCTTACGGATGAAGCATCGTTGGACATTGTCTAACTTCTGGATGTCTGAGATCTTGGCAGGGTTCCAAACAGGACAGCAGTATTCCAGTCTGGACCCCACCATTGACTTGTAGAATGTCAGCATGACTACTGAGGAACGATCACTGAACGCACCTAGGACCCAAGATGCCATTTTACGAGCCGCCTGGACGGTCTGTTCAATGTGCAGCGACCAGGATCTGTCACTTGAAACAAGGACCCCAAAGTCCCTAGCAGTATCTGCCAGTTCTATAACATGTTCTTTAGGAGTTTTGTACTGGATATTCTCAGGATAGAATGGTATTTGTCTTAGGAGGTAAGAGCTATTAAGGGGATAGCTGAGTAGTTGAAACTTGTCTGCATGGAGTTCCATGTTACTGATTGAGGACCAGTTAACCACTCTATACAGGTCGTCCTGTATATATGCATTACATTATTTATTGAGGACTTTCGATATTAGTTAAGTGTCATCGGCAAAACATAGCTCTTTGCCGTTTTTGAGTGTAGTAAGAAGGTCGTTTATGTACAGAAGGAACAGTATGGGCCATTGCGGTACCCCACTAATTACTGACTGGGATGACGACAAGACACCCTCCACTTGGACAGTTTGGGTGCGGTTCTTGAGGAACGATTCAATCCAGTGTAGTATTTTCCCACCAATTCCATAACGTCGAAGCTTTTCCAGCAGAACCAAATGATCGACTTTGTCTAAAGCCTTAGAGTAATTTAGGAAGACCACATCCACTGTTTGCTGTTTAGGCAGCTATAAATGAACTCGATGTGACTTAGCTGATTTTGACTTATCAGATTTGATTCCTCAAGAAAATCGACAAACCTGCCTCTCGAAGGTTTTGATGATGTGAGACGTCAGTGAAACTGGTCTGTAATTGGCAAGATCAGTTCGGTCTCCCTTATCGTACAGTGTACACAGGTGTTATGAACTGTGATTTGAGTTAAGAAAAAATTGCTCCTTTTGTGAAGGAGTCTAACCAAGTGATGCAGATAGCTCCTCTCTGCAGGTTGTGAGGATATTGGCAGTTACATAATACATCACCATCAGGACATTCTGAGTATGGGTCGAGTTTTCGGGTTGTTTCGGCTTGATTCGGTGAGGTTTTCGGGGTGGTTTCGGGTTATTCCGCTTGTTTTGGCTTGATTCGGTTGGTTTCTGCTTGTAGTATTGACGTAACTTGGACTTAGGAAAAATCTGAAATATGATGCCATTTTGCTCTGGTCTTTACGTATGGCGCGAATGCATGGATGTTTTTTACGGTCATCTTCGCGCATGGCGGGCAATTATCGCGCCGCGCGCGATCGAATCGATTACTCTGTTTTCTTTTGGCGTAGTCCACGAAAGTGATTGGAATGAGAGTGCGTAGTGATGGTAAAGTGAGTCACGTGGGATTGGAAAAAGATGGGTTAAAGTGCGGAAAGTGATTGGTTAGTGATTGGAAAGTGATTTCTCTGCGACTTTGAACAATAAATTCATTTTCTACGTTACATAAGACGGAATGTGTCTTATACACCTTCAATCTTCATGGATAAGCTGATAAGACTTTAGAATTTGGACTGGTTCTCGGCCAGGCATCTCCGCCTGCCTGGCTGCGGACCTGTTTTTATTCCTTCCCCTTCAGTCGGTACTCGGTACCTGACCAAATTTTATGGTACGATCTCGCAACCAGCTTCTGTCTTCAATGCTTCAAAGGTTGATTAGTAATAAATACACTTTTCGGATTGCCTACCTCCAATGAAGAAGAAAGAATGAAACAAAACAATATGAGCCATTACAGGCGAGTGCAAATGTGAGCAAAACACGTCAATGCCCCACCACAATACTTTATCTACTTACTAATTGAAGTTACAATGCACACCTTTATATTCATTTGACAGAGTGGATATGAGTATGAATGAAGACTCGGAGATATGCCTCACTCTATCAGTGATCACTGAGTAGTAGGATAGATAAGTGAATGAAATTTTATCATGTATCTAAGTGGATTTCTTTCGATTCTTTCATTTAGAAATGAAAGAAATGAACTTCCCAATTCAGAGCTCCTCGTTTGTTAATTTGTAACGAAGACAGGGTCTCTTTGGTCACCACTGCGTTGATAAGTGTGAACTGTAACACATTATATATGATAGAAAAATTCAGTATTTCTGAAAACTCGGAATGCCAACATTTAATGTTCCTCTAATTTTTCTTCAACTGCTTACGAAGCCCTGAATATTTTATTCTAATTTGTACTATCATACATTCACATGTACGAAATAGGCACAACAATTATGATGAGTAGGTTCAAACTCTGTGTGTTAGCATATGTGTAATTATGTGAAGCAAAACCATCGTACATAAGTTACTCATGGCGCAGAGGTTTTATTTCTTTACATTACCAACATTAAATTCTATTTTGAATTAAATCCTCGAGCTGATTAATTAGCAGATGTGAGAGCCAGATTCTGTAATGATTTATAACATCATGATGTAATTGAGAATAATTCTTATCCTCTCAGCAATTCACTGTCTGAGCCACATATTATTCAAAGTACACTTCGGCTGCTCTTCTAACGGAAAACTCGTCTAATGCTGGGCACGAGGCAAGTAAGAGTAAATACTACATTCCTTTACCTGCAGTGCTGACAGCCTTAAAACGGACATGTACCATATAAATCAGCTCAGTTTTCTGTGTACTGTGCTACATACTATCGCTACCTAAGTACAAATTATACATTATTTCAAATTATTCAAACTCATTGTTGCAAAGGATTTCATCATCTGTACTCTGCCCTTCTTTTCGGTACAATACACCAAACTTGAAGTTGATAGCACCCTGGATATGATATAGCTTCAAGAGTTTAATCATTCCAAGATTCAAATAGTCAATGGATGGGGCATGGTAAATTGAAAGATATATCCAATCTTCTAAAGTTCTAAATGCACAAACCTCTTGTTCTTCGATGTAGAGTAAATCTTTTTGGATATCAGCTTGTTTAATCTCTTTAGGGGCTCGGGCAACGTCAATATCTCCAAACTCTCTGTCAAGGAATCACCATAGTTAACTATTTGTTTTAAACTGTTTGTTCATTTGGTCAAACAAGTGAAAGTAAAAACTTAAATATACCAAAATACCTAATAGCTATATATTGCCAATTTTCCAAACTGCTAAACTCACTGGCATATTGAGTGAGGGGTCCTTGGCTTATGTGACTTTGGAAGATATATCCGCTGTAGTCCCTGTAAAGTTACATTTCAACAATTAGCATCAGTGCTGATTTGATGCCAACCAGTGTAATGTTTAACCATGAGATAAACAAGCTATTCAAAAGTATAAATGACACATCATATTTAGTATCTACTCACACTTTTTGCCCATAAGATGGCTCTATAGTCTTCTTCAGATTTAACAATGGAGAGAATGAAAATATCTTTATCAGTTGTTTTGCCATAATAGTTCTGATGTGCTGAAAAAGTTTCTGGTCAGGAAATCAAATGAGTTCTTTAAAAAAAAAGTCTTGCAGTGCAATAATTTAAAGGTAAATAAGAAGTCAAAATTCTTCCAAAAAGTAATGTGACATAATCATATATTGATATTTAGTGTATATCACCTGTTCCTAAGAAGTATTTGAAGTACCATCTTAGATGAGACTCAGGATTTTCTAGAAGAGCTGCACCATGAGCAGAGCCTGTACATCTTCTACCATTTCCCTGTTGGAATTCCTTGATCATTTAACAACAAAAGAAATTTTTCATATAACAGACTAGGCCAATAATGCAAATTATGTGATTGCTGCTAATGTATCGTTCACATAATATTAGGTAATCACCAAGGGGGAGGGGGTTTCCTGAATGATTAAGTTACATGTTATTGTCACAATTATACAACTACTGTAAACTTAATTATGAGGGGGAGGGGGTTGAAATCAGCCAAAAATTAATTATGTAATATGTGAACGATCCCCAAAGGAAATGGAAAATAGCTAGGTACATACCTTTCCCTTTTCTTCCCAGAATTTCATGTTTTGTCCACATCACCAATGTCAAATACTCTTCATCCTATGAAATCAAAACATATCACTGTTAAATGAAAATCACTATTTCATGCATATGTGTACATGGATCATTTGAAAAGTACAAAATAAGCATGACAATCTCAGGGATAAAAGATTGACCAAATTTTCCCTTGGATCTGTTGAAAAGCAAAGTTCCTCTACAAAAAGAATGATGTACAAGATGTGGGATGAAGATTTGTGAATAAACATGCAAAACATTTGCAAAACAGAATGATAGTAAATGTCAAGATCTGAAGAAATATGTTGACTCCTATAATGCAATCCAGTCTACAATCTTCACTAGACATAGCACTAGAGTGACAGACACCCAGATTACAGACTTTCTTCATGGCCACTGTTTGAGATTCCAAGACTTTGCATGCTCATATCCAAAAGCAGATAGAGCAACAACAAATATTCCACTTTGTCTTGAATGTGGGCTTAGGGGCCATCCATAAAGGATGTCCGCAATGAGGGGGGGGGGGGGGGGGGGGGGAGTCTGGCCAATGCGACGTTTGCGGACGTAGGGGGAGGGGGTGTTTGGCAAAATGCGGATGTCTGCAATTCATGGAAGTTTTGGGCGATTTGACGGCTATTTCACTAGAAAATCATGAAATGTCAGGGCCAAAAATGATGACCCTAAAGATTGTGAAGAAAAATGCAGACGTCCCTGGGGAGGGAGGGGTTTCTGGATTGTGGACGTTTGTGGACAAGGGGGGAGGGAGGGGTCTGTAATGGCCGAAATTTTGCGGATGTCCTTTATGGATGGCCCCTTATTACAGTTGCACCCAGCCATCAAGTTCTTGAATGTGTTAAATTTTCATCACTTCACAGAGATTTCCTTTCTCATCCAATTGGACAGTTTGGGTACAATTTTCATATTCCACTAATATTCAATTAAGAAGATGAAGCATCCTGTTTTACTTGGCCTACAAGATAGACTTGGACTAAATAATAGTTAAAGCTCTTCAGAATTGAGCAGAATAAACTTCAAAAAGAATTGAAATCAAATTTGATTGTATAAAGTAGTGTTGTGAAGTTTAAAAATTGAAATCAGTATTTAACAAACGAAGCCTATATGATATATATGAGTACACAATCAGCACTCATCTCAAAAAAATAGAAAAAGTATCAATGACGATCAATCATTCAAATTAATCATATGTGCAATAGCTGTAATTTTCAGCTCAATTATTGATTATTTTACAATTAAATTACGGTCGATTGGCCGAACTGTCTGATCTTAGGTCTGTGCTGTGATACATTAATGCCGGTGAGGCCCATATAATTCAATTTTTTGATTCACACATCACAAAGAATATTGCAAAAAAATCTACACAAAAAGACCGAAATCAGTTCGTCGAAGTTTAAAAATTATTTGCCTTAAGAGTATTTTGCTTCAAAGTGGTGCAAAATTCTACTGTGTTGAGCTAGAAGATACGCAGAAGATGTCACCGACAAGTATTGGTTAGGCATATAAAGAAATTCGCGCGCATATAAAAGAAATTTTATTTTTTAGATCACATATGCGCGCGCGTGGTGCAGAGCGCTTAATTGCAATTAATGCGCGCCGCCGCGCACTTTGTGTAATTTCTGACAGCAACAACCAGCATCATACATTTGGCATCGCGCGTTACGTTTATGAAGTTGTCCACATCGCCCAAAATTGCCAAATTATGCCATAATACTAGCCGATACTTAATCAGTCCACTAGAAATTATGTGGAGCGTTCGTAGCACAACGAATAAGCTGCTTAAAATTTATAAGATACGGTTTCTTTCAGCATTCTACCAAAGAGGCGGTTCAACGAGAGCAATTGGCAAATGGCCAATCTGATCAAGGATGTTACGTCAGCTTGTGAGCTTAACCAACTTAACTGAGAATGTGATATTAATGATCAAGGAGACATAATCAAGCCCACAAGGCGACAAGGATCTCATCAATGCTTCTATCATTACTTAAATTCAAATGCTATCCATAAATACATGATACGGAATACGGATGAAGGCGAGCCCCCACATTATGACAAATTCACATTTAAAAAGGCCAGAACATCTTGTCTTGCAAATTTTCGGACTTGAAATAGATCATTCAAGAGATTGGTGTTTAACCGATACAAATGATACGTGAGAGTTTCGAAAAATCTTGTGATAATTATTATGTTCAGATTTATCTGTTGAGTGTCGTTCTGGTGTCAGAAAAACGTAGTCAGACATGTTGGTATGCGAGGCTGACACCGTTGAGTGGTTTCTGGGAACGTAATGTGACGTACTGGTATGTGGGACACGTGGTTGACGTACTGGCATGTGGGAAACGTAGTAAGACGTACTCAGAACTGGTACTGCCGTATCAAAAAGTATAAATAGAGGATAGCACAAGAGCGGGAATGAACTATGAATACATTTTACTGATTATTAATGTCCGCATTTGTACTCTTGCACTATCCAACTTGTAATAATTTTCATACTTTTTACTTTTTGATAGTTACTATAATTTCTCAATCCTCGTATAATGTAGGAATCACCTGTTCAATTTTAGTGTTTAATTTAGTGTAATGTAAGATACCGAAGGGGTCTGCAGTAGAACCTGTGCAGCCCAGTGTAATTTCAGTACAGAGAATAAGGAACCAGCTGTGTATTGTGCAATCATCGCAGTGTACAAATGGTCCAGGAGCACCACACTTTTTCTCATAACATACACGTATTAATATATAGTGGTCTAAACAAAGGATAGACACGGGAGTGTAAGAGCTTTACACTAACAAAGACTGTGTTTTATCTGTTATTTTGGGTATATTACCACACTCAGGGGCTAATGTATATAACTTGGCACTGAGCTATTGTTACTGTTTTATGTGTACTGGAGTAGTTAGCTATATATTTCCTTTTATACATGCAGCGTCATTTGACCATATAAGTCAGATGGTTATAATACGCCCATTAGAGAGAGATTGAGAGAGAGATTGCACAATCTGTGGGCCGCAATCTGTGCACAGTCAAATGCTTCACAGTCAAGGTGGGCAGCCATTAATTCATGTACAGACGTCAGACTTGATCAACTTTTCGGCCGAGTCTTTTCAAGTTCTTATGAAGTTGCATGAAATTAGGGAAGAATCATATCCAAGAAACTGATGAGATAACTATTAAACTTTCTAATCCCAATATTCTCGGATCTCATTGATTACGGGGTTCAATAATATGTAAACTCTTCTTCACCAAATCTGACCCGGGACCCCCATGATATTTGCACAACACCGATTGTATCAGTATACCCTAAAATGGAATAATGCGTTTACAAATTGCCATTATAGCAGCTGAGTGCTTCCCTCAGAGCGTAATGAAAGACTTTCACATCTCATCCAGATTGCGATACTTTGAGATCTCTGAATAATTCTGTGTGAATACTGCGACGTATCATGTCTAAAATGAGGATGATCGTGACGAAACTTTGCACTGACTTCTCGTCCTCAAATACTGACCTACTAAGTCACTAAAACGAAATTTTGTGAAAACGCTACATTGATAAAATAAACTCAAATCGCCATAACATCTGGAACTATTATTTCTAAGTTTGTTTATTATGGATTATCCAGGGATCTCCATTACTCTCTACCTCCACCCTCATAAGGCGCGGCCTCATGGCAATATGGCATTACAACAAAGTGTTCTGTTATGACACACTGGATTGAAAGGAAGGTAAATATAATAAGGGAAGAGTAGCATACCATTCATTTCGTACAGCCGACGCCGGGTTATTGTTTACTTTGTATACGCTAACTTAATGACCCATAACACGGTACTGTTGCTGATCTTTACTAAAACTAAAGATTAGGACAATAAATTCCAACGTTTGAATGTATATCAGCTTTGTTAGTTCAATGCCAATTATAATTCAATTTAAATGGCATAACGTGACACATCAAATTGATGTAGTTGATGCTTTCATAAAAATATATTGTCTATTGTCTCACTGACATTATGAGTAGCATAATCACAGGTGATAGTTCAATACTTTTATACGCACAATTATATCATTTTGGTTGGGTGTGGTGGCATTATCATATCATTATCATAATGGTTAACTACTGATGCTAGCTAAACCACCTCTTTCTTTTCATCTTCGTTACACAGTTTATACAGTTAAGAGGGAGACCGAAGGCGGAGCGAGGTAGAATAGAAGACAAGAGCAGATTTTTGTAACCGAGACCTCGGTGAAACGTTTATTAGTTAATCCTCGTTAAAAACCACGCTCGAGTCCTCAGTAATAATTCGTAAACACTAAGGAATCGGTTTGATTACTGGTAGAAGAAGGGTACGATCATGTAATGAAAGTGTTTATACAGTGCATACCTACTGAGCAGTGTTTTATAGGGTGTGTTTCCTATTATACAAATGTACACACTGGCTACTGTGTGTTAAAGTGTGAGTGACAAATACAATTGACGTGTCCAGATGTCTAAACAGCTACGTGTCAGATGTTTAACATTGGATACCATTGTTTTTACTTTCTTGCTGTACCATACTACCATGGTAACACACATATGATGGACGATATACCTATTTCTGCGTAAGTATGTACTAGTGAGTAGATAGAGTAGTAAATCAGAGAATGCCAGTTGAGTGTCTTAAATGATTCTTAAAACAGGCACACATTGATTTCAACAATTAATTTGCAAACTTTGTAATTTTTAAAAACTAAAATAAAAGATGAACTCGAGAAGCATAACGGGTAATACGGGTACACTACGGATATTCATTTGAAATTAATATACTTGCAAACTGTAGCACTTGGTACATAATTCATTCTTGAAATATTATTAACAGTGTGTCAATGAACAAAAACCCAGTCCCATTTTAAAAGAATTATACAGAAAAATCAGTCAATGTATATTATAGATTTAAACATTAATAAAGAGCAATAAATCATAATTATAATGAAAAAAGCAATGGGATTAGTAAACTTTATGTGTTTCGAAGTATTATAATTGTCGAATATTCATAAACCCCAATAAACCAATTCATATTTACCTCCAACATTAAATTCAAACACATTACATCGAAAATGGCTCATTTAGTGACGCGAGCATGGCAACTGTGTTATTCAAGACATTATTCCAATCTTGATCAACGATTTATCTATGTAATTATCAGTGTGAATGGATCGGGTGTTTGGGTTGCATGGTATTAATTAATGATTAAGAATAAATTATCATGATCGGATTACTCTCTTTAGCAGGGATGGTAACCGCACATTTAATCGCTTTAACAGGAAAACCTCTACACAGTTCTGGCTGTACAGAATAAAAGGGACTTGTGACTACCTACTCATTACCATATAAGGAATAATAATTACATCCTACTCTGTGGTTCAGTCCTCCTGTTTCATGATTTGATCTATGTATTGAGAAATCCCCAGTCAGAGATTCCAGATGCCTTGTGCGTCGGGTAAATAAACTAACAAATCCACTATGCCAGATAGACGATGCCTGGCATTGTAGGGCATTATGTAAGGCACAACAGGGCATTTTAAGGGCATCAGACACTACCAATTCTTTTTGTGTTCGTCGAAGCTGACTCCGCCAGGACCAAGTGTTATAACATAGAGCAGCCCTCCGATAACAGATAATGTCTGCGGGGAATCAGCTGTTATTATCTCATTGAATTAAAAAATAAAGTTCATACCAATTTTAATGAAGTAATCATTGGAAATTTGAGAAGTTATACACATAGATGTGTCTGTACGGTAACACAGAATGACAGAAATCAATGTACAAACAGCAACAAATAAAATCAGCAGAATCACTAAGCGAAAACCATATACAAGTGTTCCAATACGAAATGCAAAACCTATAATCTCAATATCCATAAACCTGAAAGAAGTCGTATTTGACGAAGTCGTGCATGGCTCGGCTGCTGCTGTACGTCCAGAAGGGGTTAAGGTAGAGGTTGATGAAGAACAACCATACTACGAGGATGCAGCTAGCTAGCTTCGTCTTGTAACCAATACACACGCATATCATCAGAGGTAAGCCCACCTGGAAATGGAGTGTAATAAGGTGGAACATCAGTGTCAAATAACTCAGTATCTGTTCTGTACGCCTTAGTTTGATGCGAAGATTTGTGTTGTCTGATAGAGTAGACATAGCAACTAGCATATTAGATTTCTTGTCATAAAACTGAATAACGTTCATGAAAGGAGAATACTCATAGTTGAATATAATCAGTCTAAAACATAACATGGAAATCAGTCTCGACATTTAAGCCCACAATAATCTCGACAGCTCTGACTATTTCTGTGAAGAAGTTATCGAATGACATCTCCCCCAGAAGGGTCAGGAACATGAGGCAAATGAGGACTCTTCCAGCCAGCTGCATGTAGTTCTGAGGCTTGTTTTCTCCTGTTGATATTTAAGTTAATGGTTGTGATGCTGTTAGAATCAATAATCACAAAAGCTTTCACCTTTCATTTTTCCCAAGTTTGAAAGTTGTCTGAAAAGATGTCTAAAATTTGTTTGAAATTCTGAAATAATATAGCTCTCCAAGAGTTGGGACTCCAGCAAACATTGACTTAGCTTCACCCATGTCTTCAGCTAAGAGAAGAACTAAACCTCCTAGCAAGGCAACATTTCTGAAAAGAATGTGATGAGCCAATTATTGAGCGAAAACTAAATTACTGTACAAACTATACGAAAGTTACATGCCACATCTCACAATAAACAAGGGGTACCTAATGAGCAGGTTGGAGTTATTTATTTCAGAGCAATATCATTTAACAAACAGAGCAGTTATTCAACACTACAGGCATCTCAATGCTATAAAGCTACAAAATCAATGATGTGCATGTATATTGTATATTGATCAATATTCAAACCTTAGCAGGAATCTGACATCAAAGAGAATTCCATAGCCTATAGTTTGGGTGACAACAACCCCAAACAGGAGACCAACACATACTTTAACATACTTTCTTGCAAGCACCAATCCTGAGAAATAGTGGAATCAATTATTGATTAACTTATAAAACCTTAAATCTTCAATAATAATTTTAGAAAATTTTCCAGGGGACTACCTTCTAAAGTTTTAACTCAATTCCTTGCTCCTTCCTGTGCCAATGGTTTTCAATTGTAAATTCTATGCAAATGTGTATATATATTTAATAAAACTGCTGCTTTTCATTGAAAGTAACAATAGTGATTCAAGCCAAATTACTATGCAAATGTGCATTATGTATAATGTATAATGCAATACAAACTGGTATGCCCTACATGGAAAAACTACATGATTAAGTTGTTGTAGAATACTATTCTTTTCGAATGCAAGGAAAAGTTTTCCTTTGGTAAGAAGTTGGGGATAAGGGTGCTCTGTAACATAGGTCTGAAAAGCTTTTAGTCCTTGGCTGGCACCCTCTTCCACTGTTTAAGAACAGGGAGTCACCAAGGAGTGGTCAGTTGACTGCTACTTTGCATTGGTATTCTACCATTATTATATGATTCCTCTAGAAAGGTGTTACCTGAAGGAATAAGCTG
Source organism: Beroe forskalii (assembly GCA_011033025.1). Taxonomy (NCBI): domain Eukaryota; kingdom Metazoa; phylum Ctenophora; class Nuda; order Beroida; family Beroidae; genus Beroe; species Beroe forskalii. The sequence goes on along the minus strand of WFMF01000268.1, from coordinate 222,850 downwards.
ACAGAAGAGGTTATATATAACAAAGGAATGGGCAATGATGTAGCCACTTCCCCAATGATGATTTATGTAGTTTGCTTGTTCCTTCCACTGGTACCACATTCTACATCCATCCTCAAGGAAAATCATGTGAGTGTATCAGTAGGTATCTCAAGTGCTGGATCAGTAGGTATCTCAAGTGCTGGATCAATACAATGGCTTCATTGTGAAGAGAGGTCAAAATAAGCAATAAGAAGTAAAATGGTTCATGAAACATGATTTATGAATATGAAGGTTATATGAAAAAAAAAAAAGGGGGGTTTTAAAAAAATTTTAAAAAAAAAAAATTTTTTTAAAAAAAAAAAAATGTTTTTAAAAAAAAAAAAAAATTTAAATTTTAAAAAAAAGGGGAAAATTTCCAAAAATTTTTTTTTTTAAAAAACCCTTAAAATTTTAAAAACAAATTTTAAAAAAATTTTTAAAAGGATTTTCCCTTTAATTTAAAAGGGAAATTTTTTGGAAAAAATTTTTAAAAAGTTGATTTTTTTAAAAAAAATTTTTTTTTTTTCTTTTTTCCCTTAAATAAAATTTTCCCTTTTTTTTTTAAAAAAATTTAAAAATTTAAAATTTTTAAAATTTTTTTTTTAAAAATTCCCTTTTTCCCCCCTTTTTTTAAAAATTAAAATTTTCCCCCAAAAAAAAAAAAATTTGATTTTAAAAAAAATTTTTAAATTTTGTTTAAAAGGGGGTTTTTTTTTAAAAAATAAGGGGGGGCCCCAAAAAAAAAATTTTTTAAAAAAAAAAAATGTAATGTTACACATACTGTGTCAAAAATGGTCAGTCTCCTTTATAAACAAGAGCCTTCATTATCTATGATGATGACATCACTTAGAAAATATATTTAAGTGCATCTAGTGCTTTAAGTTTTAGGGTGAGGATCAGGGTTAGTGTCAGAATTTGTAAGGTTTAGGGTAAGGATTAAAGTTAGAGTTATGGTTAGGGCTATGGCTAGGCACCTGCATTGTTCTGCATTGATTGAATGAATTGATCAAATGAAAAATATAAACAATTGCTTGTGCTTAGGATACACAAATGTTGGGAGACCAAAAATTGCATATCCAATGTGTCTGCTCATCAGTTAATATAATACACACCATTTAGCTCAGGTGCCCATTACTCATTGAAAACATTCATAAATAAATTGAATATGTAGAATCAGCTCAGTGAAAAAATACTTTGATAATAAGTTAAGAGTGTGAAATTACTGTGATAATAGGTTAAGAGTTGATTGATTGATCAATGGACGAATGTTACAGGCGCCTCATACATCATGAAGGATATTACTTAAAAAATACCTCAAGCAATTGTTTATCATAACAGAATAGAATATCATAGAATAGAATAATTAAAGATAAAGATAAAAATTTTTTGCCTTTTGGCAACACAGCTCAAATTCCAACTCCTCGACACACTATATCAGTCAGTTATGCACCCCTACAAGGTACTCATAGTAAGACTTAAAACACTGACATTTAAATTCAATAAAAATAATTTAAAGTTTAAATTTTGACATGATATCAAATCGAATACTCAACCCAATCTCGTAAAATAGAGCACTATAAAAATTAGATTCGCTGAATTAAATGATCATTATAAAAATGGGCAATACATTTCATACTTATTGGATTTTGCCTTATACTTAGAATCGTCAATTTTATCAGTGCCAAACGTTGTGATCTGGGGGCCAGTCAACGTCCGGCAAGGTGAAGTAAGACTTTTTCCGCGCGTGACGGGATTAATCTCGGCCATGCCAAATGTCTCTCGCCATGCCATTGGCCGCGCGCCATATTTTTCCGCGCAACACGACCCTCCAAATTTCCGAGTGTTACGCACCAGGGATGGGTGAAATCCATCTAGAGCGGAGGAGGATAGGGTAAAATCCTACTAATCCGCTTGTGATAATAACTTTATGAATAACTATTGCGTATAAGAGTTGTGCTCGCAATGGTCAGTATTGCTAAACACGTATATCCCTGTCTGCGTTGCGTTGCTAAACACGTATATCCCTGTGTGGCTCGCGCGGCGCGCTTCCGTTCCCCAGGGAAGCGCGCGGCGCGTACACACACCTATGCGGGCTTAGGAATGCGTTGCGCGGCGCGCTTCCTCAGAAGGTAGCGCGGCGCGCGTACACACACCTATGTGGGCTTAGGAATGGTCAGTATCTTTAAACAATATTTGATATTGCGCCGCGCGCGCGGCAACAGCTGCATAGCATAACTATTGCGCGCGCAATTGCAATTGCCAATTGATCGCATCTTTAAAGTAATCGAGATTCGAGAATTATTTTCGAGTTCCTAAGCCCGCATAGGTGTGTGTACGCGCGCGGCGCTTCCCTGTTCTGGGGAAGCGCGCCGCGCAACGCAGACAGGGATATACGTGTTTAGCAAATTTTCGAGCGATCTTTTTGATTCTAGCGAGCACTAATTTAGATATTGTAGTTGTATCGCTGGACAAAATCAAAAATATATCTTATAATGAGCTGTAAGATTATCATAAAATATCAATCATCAATGGACGGAATCAAAACTCACATTTATTTAAAACCCATAACACTCCTCACTGATACTTGATAGTGATACCACAATGGTGATAATATTAATAATTTATAATGGGACACTGGGACAGACAACTGATCCACAGTTACTATGAACTATATAATAGCATTATTACTTGCCGTAACAATAATTCTGAAATATCATAAAATTAAATTCACTAAAAAGAAGACAAGACAGCTTAATTACAAAGGTACTCTAACTCTTTCAAAAGATGCACATGAACAAAAGTGGTATTTCTTGAAAATCAGTGAAAATGAAGAACGAAGATAATTAAAAATCGAGTTGAGTGGATCTTCATATTACAGTATTTACGTCAGTGTGAAATCTAAGCGTGACATAAAATTAAATTAACATAAATCATAGAGATAATATTATTAATATTTATATTGGTTATGAAAATTCTAATTTTACTTTAGATAACCCGAAAAAACAGCTAATAATAGTATTTATAGTTGTAAATTTACATACTGTTAATCTTAAAAGGACATGCAAACCAATTACACAATCAAAAGTTTTCACAAAAATTTTCACAGGAATTTGTTACATCAACTTTAAGTTTATTAACAGCAGCAAAACATTCTAAATATCAGTAACCATCATAAGAGTATGTTCTTTGAAACCGTGATAGTTGATACTAAAATAAAATGCGTTCAGCTAGGAACCAAAATTGTCCAATTTCAATCAAAAAGTTTGTGTTTGATCAAAACAACAATTGGATGGATTGATCATCATCAGAAGGATGCTTCAAGGCATTTCATGAAATGCCCAAAATTCTTATACACAAAACTTACCAACTTTTTATCGTCAAAATAAAGCCAATTTAAATTACTAAATACTACCTATCCCAAACAATGCTAAACTATCCATACTATCAATTTAATTTAGATACCCTACAATTGCTGTTAAACTACAAAATCTGGAAGGTACTTAACGTCAACAAAATGGACCATAGCTGCCTCTTTCTGACGAAAAGGACTCGTGTTTAGTGCACTTGGTAATATCAATGACCTAAAACCAATCAAAACCGTTTTTGCAGGAACATAGCGGCTAGTTTGAGCCATGTTATGACTATGCTTTCCTTTTTAAACGCTTTTTAGGTAGTTGCAGTTGCTGCAGAACAAAATTTTCACTAAAACTTGGGGGCAGCAGCTATAGCAAGAAATCAGAATACACCCACAAAGAAATTTAAAGCATGCACGATACACTAAACTGTAATAATACCATCTAAGAAGAAGAATAGCGACTGATTCCAGTACTTTGGGAAGAGTATTTGTGACGTCACACGGGGAAAATTAAATTCACACACGAAAATTGTACGTTTTTACGCCATCAATTCACCATTATATATCATGATCATGACGGCATGAATTCACCATTCTAAACCATGATAATGTCGTCATCATTGTATCACTCTTAATCACGTGTTACACTCGTTACAACTTCGCGGGACATATTGCTAGAGTGACGTCACCACTCCGAAACACTCAGTGAAGTTCGGAGTGTACTATATTCATAATGCTCTGTGCTCAGAGTTTGGTTCGTGTGATGTTCTTTGCTTCCACAACATCACACACCATCTCAACGAGAGAATCTGAAATAAATTTAAATTATTGGTCTTAATGTAACAAGTCTCGAAAAATAGTGATAAGTATTTTGGACTTTTGGAGGTTTAAAATGTTTCAAGCGATTCGTAGCAAAATAACATGCTGCATTTAATCCAAGCTGTACAGAGTAAAGTATTCAAGAAGTTAGAAGTTGGGACACCCTCAGGTTCATTTGACAAGGTGTGTCAAGGGAATATGCAAATATTATGGGCGTTTGCACTGGTCTCATCTGCAGTTCTAACGTCAATTTAATGCAGCTTTGATGATGAAGAAAGTACTTAAACTTCAACGACGAAATGGCTGTCTCAACAACCAAAGCTCACTTTGAGAAGTTTGCTGTTTGACCCATACAAAATTTCAATCTAAGAGTGATTGAAAATCAAAAGAAAACACAGTATTCATGTCTCCTATTGCTCACCCTTATTGTCAGGGAATATGACAGAGAAACGGCTAGCATCACACTGCTCAGTGGCTGGCAGGTAGAAGTTGTTGTGACCTGAAAACAGGAAGGATGGTAAACACAGCCATTTGCCACTTTAAGTGTATCAGGTCTGTCTTGAGAGTGGAGCATTGGCAGTAATTAGTAATGAAATAATTAATCGAAGAAAAATGGCAATTCAAATGGCAATTCAAATATAAAGTCCAACCCGGAAGTACCTGACACTATGTAGTTCTTATCAGGAGCAGGTCTAAACTCCACATCCTCATAAGACTTGTGCCTCCCCTTGAGATAGTTATTAAGGGTGTCGATGTTAGGATCAATGTAGTCGCTGTAGGAAGCAGTATTCTTGCGGAGTGAATAGTGCTCTGTTGAAAGTAGCGTTCTGCTGTTGAAGGACTGAGCGGCACCGTACTTAGGGAGGCCAGCAGAGCTGTGGAACAGGCTGAAAACAGAGGGGTTAATTTGGGTTTGAAAACCAAGTTATTGCTGGAATAAAGAATGGTGAAAACTAAACAGCGACGCCAGAGATCGATGATATCCTCCGAAATCAGGAATGGTATCTTTTGCTTTCGGGAAATAGAAAAGTAAATAATATTCCGAATTAAAGAAGATTAGTTCGTACGTGCGGCGCGCGCCATTTACGCACAGATGAACAAATGCTAACACTGCGCGCAGCACTTTGCATACATCTGAAACAAAATTTGCTAGTACTTTAGCAACAGAACGATTACTCTTTACTGCCTTGCGCAATCGCAGCAATATTCTTTATTAAAATGTTATGTTAAGGTTGGGATAATTTCCTTAATGTTACTCCACCCAGATATAGCAAACATGTACAACATTAATCAAGTAAATTTCATCATCCGTGGTCGCCTGAAAGTTGATTGTTAATTCAGCGTGTTCCGTGCCAAGAAATGTACAGGAGCAATCTGAATTTGTTTCATTAATAGGGCTACGACGTTAGGAGAAAACATTTACCCCGTTTCCTTCAGTTACAAAGGAATATAGGAAAAGTTGTATTATATGTCAAAAAATTCTACTCAATTCCAGATTTTCCCTCTTAACCATCGAGCTAGTTGTGCATTTCTTGACTTGACGGTGGTCATTGATCACGATCAGCCAAGTCCTAAGTCACGCTAAAACTCAGGGATCATGATTTGAGTATAATTTGTCTAACACGCAAAGGAGCGTTTAAACGTTCTATGAGGGATTGTAATAGAATTGTGGGGTGATGAGAATTAGGTCGCGGATTTTTTGAATAAACCCGCAACAATTTGGGCTGTTCTGTAGAAAATTCTAGAATCTGTAATTTAGAATTAATAAATTTGACGCCTATAATAATTCGGATCGTCCGGTCCTATAAAATTAGGTATCACACATATGAGCGAAATCCCCGGAATTTATGCCCATATAAAACCGCATAATAATGTATGCCGGGGGAATATAAATTATCATCTGAACTTCATATCGAATATCCTGGATCGAATTACCCATGCAGGGAGGTGATAAGACGGACATCAGACGGTTTATTAAAGTATTAATTATCGTATTGACTTACACCCGTGATAGTATATGGTAATATCATACATCATTAATAAATTGGGATATAAAACGGTCAATTTCATTGGTTTTCGGTTTTCCGACGATAAGACAGAATAAAAACACATTTTCAGCACTGATCCAGTGATTCCTGATGGTATTCAGCGTTGAATTTGTTACTTTATTAGATAAAGCTTTGAATATAAAAAAAAAATGAAATCCGAAAGGCTGTCTGTTTCTTCAGAATTTTCGAAGGACCGCCTCATGTATTTCAAATTCCGTTCAAAGCTGTAGACCTTGAAGTAAATCCTATACAAAAAGCGATGCTGCCCTCATTACATACACTTTTTCAGTATGAGTAGAAATAGTAGTGAACTTGAAAATACCTACTATTTCAGACCAATTCACGTAATACCTACATTTGGCATGGCTAGAGCAAGGGTAATTGATTTAGCTGTTTGACGTAATTTTGTTATCGGATTAGAGTGTAATTTGATCAGATATTTCTACATACACACACGGACAGAGGGAAAACCCGGGTTTATGTGAAATATTCAGTTGGATAGAGGGAAATATTGAGTTTGAAGTGGGTAACTCAAAATGACAAAATGGGTTATCATTAGCAAACTCTGTTTTCAAAATGCTGTCCGCTGAAAAATACAAGTTTTATTTTTGTCATCTGCGACGTTCATGCACAAATGACAGAGTATTTTTGTTGTTCCATGATACTCTGATATCATTACCTGAAATAGACTGACCGTCGAAGGTCAGTGGTCACCTGTCAATAACTAAACAAACAATTCAGTGTCAAGTGTATTTTTAAAACGTAGGTCACCGTTCAACTCATGAAAGTTGAAACCATTGCTGATCATGAGCGTCGATCTTGACAACACATTTGACATGACACATCAGATAAAGCAAAGGTTTTTGCTTTTCTATATTTAGTCAAATAATAATGATGGGGCCCACTATGGCAATTATAACAGCTTTTTGATTTTATGTAACAAAAGAACAAAGGGATCTCATCAACCAGCTTCTGAAATATCAGTTATTTCTTTGTCTCCTGCAGCTGAAATATACAAAAGGGATATCTGGCTGAGGTCCACGGAGGATTATCCTCGAAAAGGGCAAAGGATAGAGCCGATGTTTCTCGCAGACGAGAACTGGAGGACGCGACAGGAGGAGGGAGAGGAGGTTGGGGATTGAGTTTTACACGGGGAAATTAAAACATTACAACTTTACAATTTTATTAACTGGTTAGTATAGAGAGTATAAAGCCCAGTGGGCAGGATAGAAAGGGTTTTTAGATACGATTTAGAGACTTCCATCTCACCTAAAAGGCCCAAAAATCCTCCGGAGAAAGAGACTATATCTTTGAATCCCATATCGGTTCAGGGTGCTTAATGTCCTATGGGCTTTGGAAACAAACAAACCATTCCAGCTCTTGCTATCTCACCTGAGAGGTCCCAGAGACAGAGCGAAGACGAACATGAAGAACATCATGAGGGCGGTGCCCCTGAATCTGACGGGGGAGGAACCCCGGTGTTCTGAGTCCGAGGAGCGCTGCTTCTCTGTAGACTGCTTGCTGTCTGTCCCACTGCTGTCTGTCTGCAGGTCCAGGGAGAACTTGTCAGGGGGAGAAGGGAGCGGGTTCATGTTGCCAAGAACGGAGTTCAGGCGGTCGAGTGCTTCCCTCAGTAGTGTGTTCTGAGGGAGTAAGGGGAAGTTAGGCCTTAGGGGGTGGGTGAGGGGGAGTTAGAGGGAATGGGTGAGGGGGAGTTGGGGGAAGGAGAAGGGAGCGAGTTCATGTTGCCAAGTACGGAGTTCAAGCGGTCCAGTGCTTCTCTTAGTAATGTGTTCTGAGGGGGGCGAATGGGTATTTAGAGGGGGTTAGGGCACAAGGGGAGAAACTTTGAAGCGCTGCGAACATTGCAGGTCCAATAACAAATTATTGATAAATTATTGATAAGCAGCAGCTGAAATCACATACCTCTGTCTTTAGAGATCCGTTCTGCTTCCTCAGATTATCGTTATCTCTCAATAAGTGAAGGTTTTGTTCGGAGGACAGGGATAGCTTAGCTTCTACGCTTTGTAGGTACTGAAAGAGAATAATTGCTCGTCACGTGACTTGACATGAATAGTCAGTGGTTCTTAAAGGTCAGTACTTACTCTGAATTGTACGTACTCTGTACTTCGGAATTGTCACTTGACGGTAGCTTTGGATGGTCAATAATTCTGATGCAGTGGGGGACTGATGGGGATGATGATTGAATATTGATGAGACTTTATAATTATCAAGTCCAAGCTTCCAAAAGAAACGAGTTATTTATAGTGTAAATTAAGCTCTTAATTTAACTAACAATAAAAAGTAACACTTGTTGTAGTGACTGTTAATAATAAACACTGCTGAGTGCTGCAGTAGATTTGATATTAATTTAATGGCTGTTAATTAAGCAGTTCCGTGTAATATTGCGACCATTATCCTATCACACTTCGTACTAGTGAAGTAATAAATAACACTTTTAAACTTTTAAGACAATGGCGATGCCTTTATTAATATTGCTGACTGATATAAATGTACACAATATACAGCTGTTTTCTTTGTACTGACATATAAAACTTTTACACCGTATATAAAATATAAAAAGTCTACAGTCCCAGTGACTCTTAGCCCCACGCCCCTCCTTAGCTCCTACATATTATACACTACATTTACATTGTCTGTAGTGCCTCATGATAAAATGTCACGCAGGGACCGAATATAATGTACACAGAGTGTAGGAATTGTCTGTGCGCTTTATGAGTCAAATGTGGATTGTGGGGTCTCTCAATTCACATATTGTTGGGGAAGCTATTGAAGTGCAGTCATAAATCAAGAATCTTCCTGGTAATGCAATTCAATTTAAAATTGAAGGATGTTGAGTGTTGACGACATTTTATTTGAACAAAAGTCAAAATTGAAACAAAAAGTGCATTACAGGCAGAAGTTTTGCCCCTGATTTTTGCGTTTCCTGTTTTCCCAAAGACCAACTCACCTCTTTCTTGCGTTTCCTGGACAAACAGGCGCTCTCCCTGTTCTTTATCATGCGCTGTTGTCGCTTCCAGTTCTTGATTTCTGTTTCTGTTTTGAGGTGGGTGGGAACTGGAATGCTTTGTCGTCCGCTCTGTGGGAGGAAAGGAATTAAAAAACAATAAACTGGAGAATCATCGAGAAGCCGTTAAATCTGTCACGTTTTATTCTCGTATTATAAAGCATTGTTAAAATGAAATATGCAAAACTTTCGACTATCGGTTATCCTTTATTATTAGAGGTGGTAATATGCACAAGATTTACAGAACATAATTGTAAGAATTTGTAAGTCTTTTGATGGCACATTTCCATACAGGTTGGATTCTGGAGTATCATATTTGAAGACAAACAAGAATTTAAGGAGGCAAAAAGGTCCACAAATACAAACGTCGAACAAACTAAACAAACGCAGTAATCGACCGCACGATAAGTTATCATGATGTCACCCGGTCAGTCACTTACCCGTCTTCTGTCAGGCTCCTTGACGCTGATGAAGTTAGCATAGCTCGAATACTCGGGTATTTCTGAAAACGATGAAGTGATTTGTTAACTCTAGTAAAGTGTGAAGTATGTATTAGGAAAACGTAAGTACGAGGTTTCCAGAGTTAACGTTGAATCATTATCTCATGATACACTTGAAACCTGACAGGCGTCAGAGACTCAGAGTGTAGAACAATACATGATCCAATTCATTGCTTCGAATTGATTATAATCCGAAATCTAGCCTATTCGCCCACTATCAAGTAATATACTCACAATTCACATTTCTGAAATATGAGATATATGAGAATAACTTCCCACACGGGACTCGTGTTGATTAAAGTGTAACTCTGTGTATAACACAAACCTGTTTTGATTTCCTTCTCAGTTATGGAACAACAGTTGGTGTCTTCATCATCAGAACTGCAGTGCTTGTTACCAGAAGATCTGTAATACATGTTGGGTCAAGAGGGGAACCAAAAGTGGAAAGATTTTTGCCGAACTTGCGCAAGAGCTCAAGAAAATGGGTTGTTTCCCAAATTGCAAAATCAAGAAATCCATCTATTTGTGATTGTTCACATGGCTCCATCATTAGCGGATTGCGTGAGTTCACTTGACCAAATCATCCTCTGATTGGTGGATTGTGTGAGGTCACGTGATCAACTCACCCTGTCATTGGTGGGTTATGCTTCCACTTGTCAGGTTCCAGATAGGCCCTGTTCCCTTCCACTTTCTTGCAGATGACCCTGTCTTGAGAGTGCTTGCACATGTTCAGGACAGTGTCAGTTCTGAGGGGGCAATGGATGAATGGGATGTTTCAATAATAAAAGTTGATAAATACTTACACCAAATTAGCGAATTTCTGAAATCCCTTGGGAATTAATTGAGAGCGTTAATTGTCAAAGGACCAAACATTCCTTAAATTCTTCGATGCTAAAACTTTTTGAAATTATCAAAAAAAGAGAGGCAATAACAAAATATCGAAATTTTCGTCTTCTGGCATATCAAAGTGACGACTCTCCAAACCCACCTCTTCCGTTTGACATCATGTTTATCCAGATCAGAGAACTCTGTGACCTTCATTCTCTTGCTCTCAAACTCATAGGTTGAATCTTCCGGCTCAGTCTTGATAACCACCCGAGTACTCTTAATCGGAGAGACAGTAGTCGTAGAAGGGACGACATGGACGGAAGAGGAAGAGGAGGAAGAAACAGCGTGGATTGTAGTAGGAGTGGAGTTGAGTGGCTTGCGAGGGGAGGGTTTGGGAGAGGATAAGGAGACCACTTTGGGAGGGGATACTCGGGTTGTTGTTTTGAGGGGAGGAGAGACCCGGGATACGGAGGGTGGTTTCAGGGTGGTAGCGGTACCAGCCGTTACTCTGACGATGGAGGGTGGGATGCTCTTCGGTGGGGTGGTGCTGGGTTTTTCTGGGTTCCTGAAAGATAAGAGAGAAATTAAGATGGTTCTTGCAGCTGGCACAATAATAGTTGACTGTTGAGAAAGTAATAGAATACCCAGTTTTTGTGTACGTGAGAACACAGATTATCAAAACCAACTTCACCCCATTTCTTATCATTGCCCCCTTATAAAACTGGAAACCACTGGTTACATTTGGTTTTCTAATTGGGTGTCAGATTACCATGTTCATATGGCTCCAAGTTACATTAACCTTTGAAACGAAATTGAAACGCATGTTCAAGAACTGAGTTTTTCAGATCGATTTACTAAAACTCTAAAGACACTCCAAAGAAGCTGCAGATCTTGTTTCAAATGATTTGATGAATCCACAAATTTGGTCACCTAATAGGTAAATGACCAAACCATTTGTATGTAAACATAACCATTATTTAAATTTCCGGAATTAAACACAAACCTCTTGGTCTGGGGCTCAGCGTCCTCCTCACTCACAAACTTCACTTGGTTTTCCTTGAGATTTGAGTGGTTGGTCAGCGTCACGTGACCGTCACGAGTCACAAACACAGCGTTCCCATTGGGTGTCCGGTACAGCTTGTTCCCCATCGGCACCTTGGGTAAATGCAAAGTTTGAAATTAAACCATCGGCCGGGAATATGTGGGGTAAATTACATGGCTACTACTAAAAGGGGATGGGCCTTTAATAATGTTTAAATATTTCAAAATTAAAAGCGGTACTACCATTTAGTAAATCTAAATTCCAAAGATTCTGTGAGTAAACTGTATGTTGGGGGACTCAGTTTTATTTAAAGAATAAAGGAAACAGATTGAGCACTGATCAAATTTGTAACTGAGGGGGAATGGTTCCTCTCAGAAGTCAGAAAACTGAGATTCTGTATTGACAAACTACCTATTGTTTTGAATTTTCTGATGGGCATTGGGCATCACCAGCTCACCTTGATGATTTTGGGTAGTTTCTTCACCATCAGAGTGGTGGTTGGTTTGACGGCAGGTGGATCTGGTTGGTAAATGTCATGGGCTGCTTCTGATTTAGTTACCTCCGGCTGTATTTTGGTGTTCAGATCATCTTTTATCTGTAAGTTCATTAACCTAATTCTATTGTAATAAACTTATGGGGACCGGAATAAAAAAGTTTGACATCTTATTATTTATTATTCAACCTGCTCAACTGAAAGCAAAAAGGCATTATTATTTTGAAAAACAAGATTACTTCATACCTGTATTTTGGTGATGGTAGGTTTATTAAAGAGACGTCCAGGAGAAGTCTTGGCTTCCTTAGCCTGGTGCTCCTTTTCAGGTGACTGGACATTGTCAGGTGACTTGCTGCCAGCACGTATCTTATTGTCACCGGGTGACTTGGTAAAGGTGACAGGGGTGACTGAGGGTGGGGTGCCCTCAGAGGGTTGAGCTGAGTTGAGGTAGTTCATTGGATCATCTTTAGTCAGGATATCTTCTGGCTTGTTGGAGGGAGGGGCACCCACCTGAAGGGGAAAATAGGATGAAAACGAGTGTTTGAGTGATTGAATCTATACTTTTTCGTTTGAGAGTCACATAAACTCATTCGGTATTCTTTTCTTAAACTTCGTAAACAATCCTATGTCAATACCTTTCTTGAAGTTTCAAAGCTCAAGCCAGAAGCGCCAGATGGCACTTGTACAAAACACATAGTATAGTACAACTGTCAGCCTTTAACTTTATTCGCAAAGTTTCAGAGAGTTTAAGAAGTAGGTGTGGTTTATTAAATTGGAAGACATCTGGCATGTCGTATACGCATGATACGAAGTCCAACCACATGTCGACTTGTATTGTCATTTACATACATGTTACAGTCATACTAGTACAGTACCATGTACTTGAGTACTTGAGTGAAATGTGTGGGATCCATACATCCACCCAACAGATGGCTTTTGAATTAATACAAATATCATCATAAATTCTGATAAAAAGCAGAAATTCGAAAAATAACTTTAATTCAGGGCTTCGTATTGAAGCGCCTCAGTCCTCAAGCAATGAACGTTTGTTTCATATAGCGCCAAATTGTGTTAATTAATGACGTAAAGACGCATAACATGATGCAGCGTACAAACTTTAATGTAGTATTTGATCGTCATTAGCAATATATTATTTAGAATATTTCAATTATTTGGTTTAGATTTCATCGCAGCTTCTCGAAGGTCATACCAAACATGTCACATCATCAATTTATTTCGAGGGCTCAGTGAGATTTAGAATCCACAGAAAATTTCGATCCGACGCAACAAATTTTCCATGCAATTTATGTCTATGCATCTGTTATCCGTTCCTTAAAAAGCTTTTTATGTCAGCATGTCAATGGACATGGTCCATTACGCAAAGAAATGCTACTTTTCTATCGCTTTTAAAGCGCCACAGCTTACGTAGAAGATGCTAATTATAGACATTAGAGGCCCCAAACATTTAACATCTTACATAATAATATGAATCACGACCACTACCGTTACGTGAATGTAACACATTAGTTGTTGAGAGTCCTGCAGACGCGACATTGTTGCATGTAAAGTGGGACTCAAATACAAAAGTAAGAGCTGCTGAAAGCAGAAGCTTACGAATAGGGCAGAGTTTGTCCGGTTATGCAACTTTCATAATTTTCATTGTTTGGTCTGGAAATGTGTATTCAAAGGAGAGTTAAGAGTCAAAATAAAAGATATAATGATAGCAGCTCGTTATTTATAAGTTTATAGTGAAATGACTGATAAATTTATGGTAGTTGGATTAATGGATGTACTACAACTTCTTGGCTCCTGATTACAGCGAATGTATATAGAAACATAAATCAATGTCCCTTCGACGTTCGTGTGTAAAAGCAATTGTTATAGAGTGGCATTATAAAGACATGGCATCATTGCGTACTGTGCACTTTATTCTTTGTCTTAGGAACAGCAGCAGATTTAACAAGACTCATCATTCTAGATTCAATAGAAAATGAATACCTTCAATTCAGAATAGACAATGTAAGTTTCAACGGCAGCTGTCGATCTTGCGTGTTTCATATTATACTGAACTCTCCAAGCGCCATTAAGACCTCCTCGCAATTGAGACATTTCTGGTAATGGTTCCCCTACCATGTACTGAAGCTCTAACACCACAGAGAACTGAGACACCGCACTACACAACTCCGCACTGCCCTGCACCGCCCTACCCAGTGCACACTACAGTTGCAGAACACTGCGGTGCAGCCACTTGCTGCACACAGTACAATGTACATTACATCCACTGTCCACTTTTACAGAAGTACATTTCACTAGAACACTTCCAGAATCCTGTAACCTGCTGCTGCTAAGTACCGTGTAACAGCGTGTAATACTGTGTAACAGAGGGGAAATTTAGAGTATGTAATTTAACAACAAATAACACAGGAATAACAACATGTCATTTCTATTCGTTGTTGCTGGCCGATAAACAGCAATTTTGAGAGAAATTTGTGTAGCACAATCGCATGTGAATACGGAATGAACGTCCAAGTTGCGGGACATAACCGCAACATCGAAATTCGAAATCAAACACTTTGAACCATGATAATGACGACACTCTCAGCCACCAATTCTTTCCTTGGTACGACCTGCAATGAAGGATATTTTTCAACAATTTTACTGCTCAAAAGCAGATTTTTGGGGACCTATTATCCAACATCAGAGGAATTTTAAGAGACATATCAGCTAAAACTTCAGTCGCTTTGTTTAGTTGCATGTAGTGTATTGACTACAATATGCTTATATATGCAATCCGAATTTCTGTTTAGTTTAATTGGACAGAAAGTATCAAATTTATTGGGAAAATGCTCATGTAATTGTTCGTTAATTATACCTCCTTTATGTCCGGCTATAATTCCATGCTGCTTGCATAACATTTCCACTCCATTCTCAAATAAAAGACAAAAGTACAGGTCGGTCATGGACGGTACTGTAAATCCACAATTACCAATATATCACCCATAGCACAGCAATATTGGACAAATGTGCTTTTGTTCCGCAATAATAATATATACCTACACGGCATGACAATGCTGCAGAATGATCACGTGACGTGACATATGGTGTCACGTGACCACACGTGGGTTGCTAGGCAACCTCTGATTGGCTGCGTGACACAGGTGCACGGTGTAAAGGTCGCGTAGTAACATTAAAGGCAGCCCCCGATGTGTGTAGAAATATATGTACACAATA
Organism: Beroe forskalii; assembly: GCA_011033025.1. Lineage (NCBI taxonomy): Eukaryota > Metazoa > Ctenophora > Nuda > Beroida > Beroidae > Beroe > Beroe forskalii. The sequence continues at coordinate 207,488 of WFMF01000268.1, read as the reverse complement.
TTTTGATATGTTAAAACTAGAGTTGTGAGATCTCGCATCTTTTATAGATCATAGTACGCAGAGTAAGCTACACTAATTAGGTAGGGCTACTACGTTCAATTCGAGTGTAGAGTAACTAATATCTTGTTATTACTGGGTTTACATTTGAAAAAATATGAAACCAAGTGTGAGAGGCTGTTTTTATTTTTCCAAATAGACGATAAATTCTAGACCCGACGCATATTTGATTTGAGTAGCACATCCTAGGAAAAAGGAAATAGCAATGAAGATCTCGCAAAGAAAATTATATGTACACTAGCAGGCCCGGTGAATGTTGATTTCAAAGGAGCAAACGACGAAAGTTGCGACGCGCTCGTGGTTAGGCATTAGGAAACACTAACGCATTGTTTGAATGGTCTTACTGTGAATTATGATTTTTCCTTCATTCGTTTACTAAATAAAGCTGCGTTAGAAATGGAAATAAATTAAATATTAATTTTAGGCCTTGCCTGGTGCGCGCTCAGACTAAGCGCAAATTCATAATTTTACGCCGCGCATTTCTTCTTGTAAGTTCGTAACTATATCTGAAATAACTTTGCGACGCGCGCAGAGTTTCTGCGTTGCGCGCAAGATTAAAATGCGCGCGCACGACGTGTTTTGGTAGTTCAACAATTTTGTTTTCCCTTACGTTTACGTGAAGTGTTCTGAATCGAAATTCGTGAACTTCTCATTAATTTTGAAACACACCGAGACGTAGGCACATCGTTCGATGCGAATTTATTTAATCGGTTGAACTCTACTGCTTAGAGATTTTTTGTTAACTTCCTACTTTCCTAAACTTCCGATAACTGTCGTCCAAAATATTCCTACATGCCTCATGAACTACGGATTTAAAAACATCAACATTTAAAAGCAACAACTCGACAGCTTAAATCACTAACGTAATAGTAACACTACTGTAAGAACTACTTTATGTTGCACGTGCGCAAATATCCAATCTCCATAGCAACGGCACCTCTTTCTTCCCGTTTGCATTCGTTTCTCTTGATATTTTCTTGGCAAGCTCAAATTTAAACTGTGCGCCCGCACAAACATACATTATTCACGTGCTCTTACGAAATTATATAAAAGACTAGAATGCCCGTTGGGCCTGCTAATACACAGCTCACTCGGCGCTGCTACGCAGCACCTCGTTCGCAAATTTCAGATCAGCTGAATACTTTTTACCGCATCAAAAAACTCTGATCCGTTCAAAAGTTACGAAGCAACGTAATCAAAACACCATTAACAGAAATGAGCGCGCGCGCAATTCTCCGTGCACGTGTCACCATGGTTACCCGCACAAATCGTAATGCGCGCGCGTTCCGAAGATGTTTCCGCCGTTACGTACAAACAGAAAAACAGAGGTTGCGAAATTATATAAGAGATTGTACAGACTTTCAACTTTTAAACTGGGCGGGAACCAGATCCAATTATGAACTAACTAATCATTGTGGACGGTTGGATCATAAATTCAACATCAGGATTTGAAATCGAACACTTTCAAAATTGTATCTAAGTATCTATTCACAAGGACATTTCATAGACCCACATCAATAACAGTAGATGATGGGGTATCGAGTACACTGGTGTCCATCAGCAATGGATCCTCCATGAGATCCAAGGTCAGATAAGAGTTATCATACAGACCAGGCAGAGTGTTCAGGTCCTTCAGGAGATCGTCCTCAAAGTCAAGGTTGAAGGAGTCATTCCAAAGAGCTGAAATTGTGGTATTATGTTTTGGTTGCAATTAAAGATTTCATCAGTAAGATAATTGGCACTTAAAAAGTTAAAAAGCTCCGCCATCTCATATAAACCAGTATGAATGTGAATTTCACTGCTGAAATATTCTTTTCAGGTTGCTGATCCTAAACTAATAACTACTGTTATTCAAATATTAACTTACTTTCATCCTTGTCTAGCATAGTTATGGAGGAGTCAGGCTCAAGCTGCTTCATGAAACCAACTTTCGCCATGGTTTGACAGTGCCTCAAATGGAAGGTGTGATTTTGATAAACCAGAATAAATAATTCTAAAATGTTCTAGAAATCTTTTCAAAACGTTTCAAAGGAGCATAGGTAAAAATGAAGACATTTAACCTATGGAGGAATTACTTGTCATTTCAAATAGAATAAGATACCTTCGATATATATCCTATTTGGAATTTAATAAATGAAAGTTCTTCATAGGGCTATAGAACTAGTGGATAGAATAAGAAACGATTATGCATCCAAACAAAATTGAATTTAAAAGAATAATTGTAATAATATCATGAACAATAGAATATAGGTCTGGTACAGTTTAGTTCATAAATTCACAAAAAACAATCAATTTTTACTAGAAAGTAGTTATAAGTTATCATTTGAATATCTTACCCCAACCCTATCAACACAATCAATTGAAATTAAGTATATTCTCATTCCTAGAATAAACGCCTAAATTATATTTATCAGCTGAATCCAGCAAAGATGGTCCATAAGACTGTAGTGCTTTTCTGAACAGTTCCTTGTCAACTTGAACACTACATTCTGAAAATCCACTGTCTTGAAGTATTTCTCTTGAGTCTGATATTATTTTCTGTTCATTAGCACGAGCATTAACATAAATTCTAATAGACACTACTTTCACAACACTGGAATAATGCCAAAGGTGGGGGTCATATAAATTTACCACATTATCCAGCTTTGATATCTTGTCAAGGGCTGTATAAAAGGCACCTTCGTCATCCTTAGGAACACGCTGAAGCAATACCATAATAGAATCTTTCAAGAGTGGTATGACAGACAGGAATATCAGAACAGCAATGACCATGGAGCAAAGAGGGTCGGACCTGAACCATCCAAAGTATTCTATGAACAGAGATGACAATATCACTCCCACACTTCCCAGTGTATCTGCCATTATATGGAGGAACACACCTTGAAGATTCCTGTTTTCAGCAGCCTTTTCTCCATGACTGTGACCATGATTGCTGCCATGGTCGCCACTGCAATGGTTATCTGAAGAATGACTATGTCCATGCCCTCCATGGCTGTGCCCATGACCCCCTCCATGGCTATGCCCATGACCTCCATCATGGCTATGCCCATGACCTGCAGCTGCACCATGACTGTGCCCATGTCCTCCATCATGACTGTGAGCATGTTTCTCATTTTCACTTACAGGGGGTGAATCATGACCTGTGCATGGAGCTCCTCCATGGGAATGAGCATGGCTGAATGCAAATATTCCAATGAGATTAACAACAAGACCAGCAACAGAAACTACGAAGAGTCTGTCAGTGCTAATTTCAGGGGGATCAACCAGTCTTTCCAGTGCTTCTGTAAAAACGAAGAATGCAACAACACAAAGTAGCAGCCCATTTACATATCCAGAGAGCATGTCCACCCTTGCAAATCCATAAGAATACACCCTGGTCTTTGGCCACTTTTGCATGAGAGCTGCCAATAGCCCAACTAACAGGGCAGCACAATCAAACAGCATGTGGAATCCATCAGAGATTAATCCAAGAGAGTTAGTCCATATTCCATACAATAACTCAACTCCACAAAAGAACAAGTTTATACACAGGAAATAGAATATCTGTCTTGAATCTGCACTGCTCATAATCTGATTCAAGGTAGAAACAACAAAGGGCATGAATTTAGATGATGTATCCTTTTTGTCAAATGTATACATGGGCAAGCCAGATTCTGCATAACCAATGAAGGTACCACTATGGGGAGCAGAGTGCTTTGAAAGTCTGAGAGTTGCAAGGGTAAGGAAAACTGTAGCTATAAGCACTCCACCTGAGATGTGATGATGCATTGCTTCCATTCCTGACACCACTATCAATGGTCCATGCCAAAAGTATCCTATCAGAAGTGTGACGAAGAATGAGATCAATGCACTATATTTTACAACCCTGTCAGTATCAAGTTTACTTATTGTAAGGCTGTCAATGACACTGTTAGCTACCACACTAATGCTGATTAGAATAGACCAGGGAAGAATTGATGTAAACCAATGTCCTATGGAATCTGAACTATTGGCCATTTGGAATAATGAGGGAACAAACAGGACTAATCCAGCAATCAGGACAGTAAGCGAATGTAATTTCTTGTTACCACCAGTTTCAACTGCAAGTTTTTTCTGGAATGTTCTTTGTAATGCAGACATAACCAATGCTAAAATTAGCACAAGAACACCATGTTTATGATCAGGAACACCAAGTTGATCAAACATGGCATATAACAAATGGACAATGTAACCTTCATCACTAGATTCAGTATGATGGTCTAATGCAGCATCATTGTCCAGGAAAAGAAGCATTATCAATCCAGCAACAAATAGCATTGCACCACGAGATTTATTCTTGTCATTGCCAGAAATCAAGTAAGATATGCAGGCAATAACTACTGTTTCATGATGATCAAATAATAGCACAGCTCGGATAGGTCCCACCAATCTCAGTCCAGTTGCCCAGAGAAGCATAACAGAACCATACCATACAGCATTCAAAAGAAGCTTCATCATATTTGGCTTTGTAATAGTCCTTAGAACATTACTAGGCTGATGCAGAAGCATATAAAGTATTGCACTGCAAATTAGTTGGGTGCTGATGACTTGAACAAGTGAGGCAGATTGTAGAATATCAAAGGAAACAAATGTTCCACTAACAAAAAATAATTTGCTGAAAAGAAGCATGAGGAGAAAGGGTCCAATCTTACTTTGTCCAATTCTACCCAGATTCTGGTTCTTGTCATTGCCTCTACTCAACATATTACCTGACTCAAATTTGATTTTAAACTTTTTCAATGATGCAGAGCATTCATTTCAGGAAAACAATGATTATTGACCTGTACTCAGCAGTCATCCAAAAAGTATATTTTTGGTAATATTAATTGATATTTGTGAATAAGATACTATAATAACTGCTGATTATAAAACCATCATGCATAGTATACATGAAAGGGAAGTCCCTATCTTAATCGGTAGTGGTGGGGAAGTTGTCAGTGAACTATTAATATGATCCACCGTGAACACAATCTGTTGATTTATTAGAGACTATGTATGAGTAAACCATGTGTAGTGGTGCATGGTGGTGAAAAGCTATATTCAAATCTTCAATTAATCAATTAAATTCAGTCAAAGGTCTGAATCTCCAATACTATTTGATAGCCCATATGGTATAAAATTATTACCTTTCATTGCTTGATACATACAGTTCTCAAACTCCTCTATTTCAAAAGTAAGGGCACATTTATGATTTAACTTGATTCCATGTATTATAGTGAATTAATTTATATATTTAGTGAAACATCAAATAAAAGTAGCAAGTTCAATAAATTAACTCTAGGCTACAATTATGAATGCTATTCATTCACTTCAATAACCTTAAGCACTATTTTCACTACCAGACTTAAATGAACAAAATAAAATAATTGTTTTGATGAAATACATCAACACTCTTATCCACAAAATATCAATGTTTCATGAAACAGTACACTGGATCTTCCAGCGCATGTCATCTTAACATTATCAACACTGAAAAATAAATAATGAAAACATAATTTTGTATTTGAATTAAAAAGAAATCTTTCTTCAAGACATCAATCTGCAAGACTTTTCTCCAAATCCATATGGTTAATAAGTTAATAAATTAATACTTTTGATAGCAATTAAAAGCAGCAATTAATTCTACACCTAGTTTAAAAATACATAATTAGAGTCAAAGATAATGAAGCAAAATATAAACTACATATAAACTTATCTGGTAATGCAACATATACATTTATCTCGTATTGCAATAATATTTAATAAAACTGCTGTCTTTCATTGAAAGTAACAATTATGATTCAAGCCAAATAACTACTCCACAATATCAACTGACACTTTCAAATCATAACTTTAAGATTGACTCTAGTTTAGTTTAGTTTAAAATTTTGTCATACAACAACACGATTGGATACAATTCCTCGCCACACTTATTCACTCATCATGTACCCTAACAAGGTACTCGAAATAAACAATAAGTTAAAAAACATAAGCATTGTACCACAAGCAGGTACCAATCATAAATAACATAAGGCAGGCTCATTTCTTCATAATATACATACAGGTGAAAGCTTGCATTCTGCCACAAAATTTCCTATTCTGCTATTATAAAGTCATAACATATCAATTTTAAAAATACAAGAAACATAAACTGAAAAAATAATCCCAGTAAAAATAATGTATTAATGAGTATAAATATTTATACCTTTTTTCCTTGCTATAAAAGGATTGTCTAACAGGTAATTATTAAACTTATCTTTACGTGTTTTATAGTTGGGGCTTCCTTCAATCTTATCAATAATCAGGTTAGAAACTTCCCAAAAGTTATAACAAGAGTCATTCTTAGAATCATGCTTGAATTTATCCAAGTTGATCTTAAAACTAGTAACAGATTCAGAGTTCTTGACACTTCCTGGTAGTTTATTCCAGTAATTTTTTATTCTATCTGGAAGAAAACACATTCTAAGCTTACAAATATCCTTTTTAGAATTATTATTAACTTTACTCAAAATATTACTGCCTGAACGACTGACTTTAAAAACATTGCTTGCATAGTCAACCTTTCCTGAGATAACCTTGAATGTCTCTATAAGATCACCCCGAATTCTTCGTTCCCCTAAAGTGGTCAAATTCATAAAATCCAATCTCTCAGAATAAGATAAGAGCCCAATATTATCAGCTAAGCGTGTAAATCTTCTTTGAATTGACTCAATTTCTAAAATAGTACACCAATTACCATGATCTGTGGTAGGGCTCCAGGCTTGAACACAATATTCTAGTTTGGGCCGAATTATTGCCTTGTAAACACGTGATAAAATCTTGGGGTCCCTATTCATCAAATTACGTGAGATCCAACCAATACATTTATTTGCATCCTTGATACAAGATCTGATATTATCATTCCATCCTAAACTATTACTCATAAGCAGGCCTAAATCTTTCTCTGTATTAACTTCTTCAAGCAAAACTCAATCTAAAAAGTATTGATTCAATGGATTGTCATTATATGTTAAATGCATCACTTTACATTTTGTAGGATTAAACTTTAGCATCCATAAAGATTCCCATTCTTCTAATAGTTTCAAGTCGCTAATAACAGTATCTTTATTTCTGGCATTAACAATCAACTTCAAATCATCAGCAAATAATTTTGATATGTTTTCTAATCCATCAGGCAAGTCATTTATAAATAAGATGAAGAGTAAAGGGCCCAGAACTGAGCCTTGAGGGACACCTGAAAGAACTTTTCTTGTAGAAGAGTAACACCCACGGACACTAGTTCTCAGTAATCTGCCATGTAAAAAATCTCTTATGATTTCTAAAATAGGACCATTTACTCCAAACTTTTCAAGCTTGACAAGCAAACGATAGTGGGGCACTGATTCAAAGGCCTTGCAAAAATCAAAATAAAATATGTCAACTGGACAATCTTGTTCAAGCATTTCCAGCTTTATAAAAAGCTATGAATCATCTTCAGGATCTCCGAGGAGCAGCCTCAACACATCCTCAAATTAGATTGTATAAAGTAGTGTTGTAAAGTTTATTGCAATAATATAATAATAATAATAATAATAAAAGGGTAATGGTATTTAACCATCACAATTCACACAAACAATATATTTGCTAAACACGTATATCCCTGTCTGCGTTGCGCGGCGCGTAGGGAAGCGCCGCGCGCGTACACACACCTATGCGGGCTTAGGAAACAATATATAAATAACATTGGTAACAATTATCATAGCTGAAAAAGAATTGATTTACTTAAAAGGATTACTAAAAAACTGGATATGATTAATCAACTAACTGCTGGAAATAAGCAATGAAAAGGAATGTGAAAAAAATAATTAGAAATCATGCAGTGGGCATAACTTGCAGTAATTGACAAGTCATGATTATAATTACTGAGGTGTCGGTATGTCTCCCATATAAACGGCTCTGAGTGACGTCACACATCTAAACGTCAATTTTTCTGTATCCTAAAAATAACCAAAGCCCTAACCAAAACCCTAACCTTAATTCTAGCCCTAACCCTAACAAATCCTGGCCCTAATCCTGACCCTAACCCTAGTCCTTAATGCGCTAGGTGCGCTTAATTATATTTTTCTGAGTGACGTCATTGTCATAGATAATGAAGGCTCCCGTTTATATGGGAGACCGACCGAGGTGTCGCTACCTCTGAGATCGGTGTCTGAAATTTCCACAAAATCACAATTTGTACGCGTGTGATACTGATTTAACAGTATATTCACCTACGTACATGGCGCCGCGCGATCGGAAATTTCAGAAGAATTCCCACCACTCGAGGTGGCGACACCTGCCTAGGCCTAATGAACTCATACACTGATGAGGCAATGGACAAGCAGTCGTAGACATTAATTGGAAAATCATACTGAAAATTAATATAATGAAATGTTTAAAAATTTACTATGTACTAGAAATTATGCATTTATTGTCTCGTCCGAGTGTTTGGCGCCCTGGCTTTGCTAAACACGCGACGATAATAGGGGTATACGCGTATACCCCTATTATCGTCGCGCTTCCTCAGTAGGGTGCGCCCTTTTTTCAAAGTTTTTTGGGCACAATTCTTCACTGATAGATCTCGATGAGCTGATCACGAATATATCAAGTTTTTTGAAATTGGACAACGCCTTCCTTGTCCGCAGGGGCTTTTTGTGTTTCGTGACGTCATGTCACGTGTCATGTCACGTGACCCGTCTGCTAGTACTTTGTGCGCTGGTTGCTTCCGCGCGCGATTGTTATACTGTGCGTTCGCGGATCTGTCGCAGTCTGATGGCAGAGTAATTGCAGACATTGCTTAAGCTTATGGTAGTGGTGCTATAGGTCCAATGTGTCAACTTTTATTAAGCTTATAGTCATACTGAAGACGTTCAGAAGAAACGCATGCACTAATCGGGTGTGTTTCTTTGTTCAATACTGTAATAGGCTGATTCAGCTTAGCGGATTGAGTTAAATTGACTCAAAGATGGCATCATCAAGTATACGAGAGAGCAAAAGAATCAAAATGATTTAATGATCTTAGAAAACTCATATTACCAATACCTTAGCAGATTCAATCATATTATCTAAGCGGATCCGCTTAGCTTAGCGGATCCGCTTAAGATGGAACTGTGTCATGGCAATTTTTCTGAATTTTATAATCGAGATGATTTTCAAAAAAACGGTAAAGCTATCCGCTGAGCTTAGCGGATCCGCTTAGCCCTAGCAGATTCAATCACATTATCTACAATCTAAGCGGATCCGCTAAGCTAAGCGGATCCGCTTAGCAGCTTAGCGGATCCGCTTAGGATGTAACTGTACTGTGTCATGGCAAGAAAACGGTAAAGTGACACTTGACCCCCAACATAACATCCCCCGACACCACGCCCCCTACTTCAGTACTGTGAATCTATAGAAGTATAGAGGAAAGCAGAGGGTCAAACATCGCAGTTTGACGATTGGTGCAACATTTGACTCCCCCGCCCGACATTACATCCCCCGATCAATAAGTAAGTACTATATCAAACACACTGATCCGCGGCTTAACATCACATCCCCTCTATAGGCATAGTAAACTCCCTTGCAACTGTGCTTGGGAACGGGAGTTTAGGTGTCGCACCATCGACCTAGTGACAAGCAACATGAACCCTATCAATAACAAGCGCGGGATTCCGATTAGACACCGATTTTTAACCCGGACATAGCCCTTACTTGTGATAGCAGTCTCGTTCTACTCCATATCCCAGCATCTCTCCTGACGAATCGAATCGACGAATCGAATCGACGAATCGAATCGACGAATCGAATCGACGAATCGAATCGACGAATCGAATCGACGAATCGAATCGACGAATCGAATCGACGAATCGAATCGACGAATCGAATCGACGAATCGAATCGACGAATCGAATCGACTAATCGAATCGACGAATCGAATCGACGAATCGAATCGACGAATCGAATCGACGAATCGAATCGACGAATCGAATCGACGAATCGAATCGACGAATCGAATCGACGAATCGAATCGACGAATCGAATCGACGAATCGAATCGACGAATCGAATCGACGAATCGAATCGACGAATCGAATCGACGAATCGAATCGACGAATCGAATCGACGAATCGAATCGACGAATCGAATCGACGAATCGAATCGACGAATCGAATCGACGAATCGAATCGACGAATCGACGAATCGAATCGACGAATCGAATCGACAAATCGAATCGACGAATCGAATCGACGAATCGAATCGACGAATCGAATCGACGAATCGAATCGACGAATCGAATCGACGAATCGAATCGACGAATCGAATCGACGAATCGAATCGACGAATCGAATCGACGAATCGAATCGACGAATCGAATCGACGAATCGAATCGACGAATCGAATCGACGAATCGAATCGACGAATCGAATCAACGAATCGAATCGACGAATCGAATCGAATCAAATCGACGACTCGAATCGACGAATCGAATCGAATCGAATCGACGAATCGAATCGACGAATCGAAGTCTGACGGAGGAAATCAAGGTTCTGTTGTGTAGTCAGAATGATTATTCGAGAATTTCCAGGATCAGAGTCGTGCACTTTCCAGGATGTCAGGAGAGATGCTGGTATATGGAGTAGAACGAGACTGCTATCACAAGTAACAATCGGTATCTAATCCCGCGCTTGTTATTGATAGGGTTCATGTTGCTTGACACTAGGGAGCTAGGGCGATGGTGTGACACCTGAACTCTCGTTCCCAAGCACGGATGCAAGGGAGTTTGCTATGCCTGTAGAGGGGATGTGATGTTGAGCCGCGGATCAGTGCGTTTGATGTAGTACTTGCTTATTGATCGGGGGCCGGGGATGTAATGTCGGGGCAGGGGAGTCAAATGTTGCACCAATCGTCAAACTGCGACGTTTGACCCTCTGCTTTCCTCTATAGATTCACAGTAATGAAGTAGGGGGCGTGGTGTCGGGGGATGTTATGTTGGGGGTCAAGTGTCACTTTACCGTTTTCCTGCCATGACACAGTACAGTTACATCCTAAGCGGATCCGCTAAGCTAAGCGGATCCGCTTAGATAATGTGGTTGAATCTGCTAGGGCTAAACGGATCCGCTAAGCTCAGCGGATAGCTTTACCGTTTTTTTGAAAATCATCTCGATTATAAAATTCAGAAAAATTGCCATGACACAGTTCCATCTTAAGCGGATCCGCTAAGCTAAGCGGATCCGCTTAGATAATATGATTGAATCTGCTAAGGTATTGGTAATATGAGTTTTCTAAGATCATTATTAAATCATTTTGATTCTTTTGCTCTCTCGTATACTTGATGATGCCATCTTTGAGTCAATAACAATTTAACTCAATCCGCTAAGCTGAATCAGCCTATTACAGTATTGAACAAAGAAACACACCCGATTAGTTCATGCGTTTCTTCTGAACGTCTTCAGTCTGACTATAAGCTTTAAAAGTTGACACATTGGACCTATAGCACCACTACCATAAGCTTAACTTAAGCAATGTCTGCAATTACTCTGCCATCAGACTGCGACAGACCCGCGAACGCGCACAGTATAACAATCGCGCGCGCGGAAGCAACCAGCGCACAAAGTACTAGCAGACGGGTCACGTGACATGACACGTGACATGACGTCACGAAACACAAAAGGCCCCTGCGGACAAGGAAGGCGTTGTCCAATTTCAAAAAACTTGATATATTCGTGATCAGCTCATCAAGATCTATCAGTGGAGAATTGTGCCCAAAAAACTTTGAAAAAAGGGCGCACCCTATTCCTCAGGGAAGCGCGCGGCGCATTCACACGCCGCGCCTATTAGGAAGCGTTGGCGATCAGCTAGGTAAGGAATTGCTAAACACGTATATCCCTGTGTGGCTCGCGCGGCGCGCTTCCCCAGCACAGGGAAGCGCGCGGCGCGTACACACACCTATGCGGGCTTAGGAAGGTAAGGAAAGCTAATATGTCAGCCGCGCATGATCATGATGTATTACGCCGCGCAATTAACAGTTGCGTATTACGGCATTAAATTACGCCTCGCAATAGCCTATTACGCGGCGCAATAGCTGCCTATTACGCCGCGCATGGCGTATTAAGCCGCGCATGGCATATTACGCCGCGCATGGCGTATTACGCCGCGCATGGCATATTACGCCGCGCATGGCGTATTACGCCGCGCATGGCATATTACGCCGCGCATGGCGTATGACGCCGCGCATGGCCATGGCGTATTACGCCGCGCATGGCGTATTACGCCGCGCATGGCGTATTACGCCGCGCATGGCGTATTACGCCGCGCATGGCGTATTACGCCGCGCATGGCGTATTGCCGCACATGGCGTATTACGCCGCGCATGGCGTATTACGCCGCACATGGCGTATTACGCCGCGCATGGCGTATTACGCCGCGCATGGCGTATTACGCCGCACATGGCGTATTACGCCGCGCATGGCGTATTACTATTACGCCGTGCATGGCGTATTACGCCGCGCATGGCGTATTACGCCGTGCATGGCGTATTACGCCGCGCATGGCGTATTACGCCGTGCATGGCGTATTACGCCGCACATGGCGTATTACGCCGCGCATGGCGTATTACGCCGAACGTGAAAAGGTCAGGCTGAACATTAATTACTATAAAATACAGTTTAAATTTAATATTATTGTAGATAATGGCATATATTTAGAACATCGTAACAAATTGTACACATACAACAAAACTAATAATTATAATCACTATTATTATTAAATTTAATGGGTACTATTAAAGTTCAACAAAAATCTATTTCTAATTTAAATTACCAGTATCACAACCAATTACACACAACCTCATTATATATTATAGTCCATTGTCCAATTCCAAACCATGCTCATTAGCAGCACCATGTATTGTGGAATGTAGATGTGCCAGCAAATTTGCACCGCCCCTATATTTTCAACATTGATCTTAAAAACAATTATGAATTAACTATAGTACATAGTATAAATTAACAATCTTTTTAGTTCTGTAAAAATGAACCGCACAGTCTTGAGAAACCCAGTATCACCGACCGGGATTCCGGGAAAACCTTGAACTCTTGAATATGAAATTATCCATTTTTCTTTTATACAAGTTTTTCAAATAATTCATATTTGTTGAAGCTGAAACTCTGATCGAATGAAACTCCTCCAGTTTGGTGCAAGACGGAACTCAGTCCTGCTCCTTAGAAACCATCCTCTTCTCCAGCGATTTGTGGGCCTCCCTCAGAACAGATTCTGTGTCAATAACTTTGCAAAGGATTGAGGGGTTGAGGCCCGCTAGGTTGTTTCTCATCATTTTCTGTTTAATCCTCTGCCGGTCCTGTTCTTCCACCTTGGATCTGAGCTAGGTAAGGAATTGCTAAACACGTATATCCCTGTGTGGCTCGCGCGGCGCGCTTCCCCAGCACAGGGAAGCGCGCGGCGCGTACACACACCTATGCGGGCTTAGGAAGGTAAGGAAAGCTAATATGTCAGCCGCGCATGATCATGATGTATTACGCCGCGCAATTAACAGTTGCGTATTACGGCATTAAATTACGCCTCGCAATAGCCTATTACGCGGCGCAATAGCTGCCTATTACGCCGCGCATGGCGTATTAAGCCGCGCATGGCATATTACGCCGCGCATGGCGTATTACGCCGCGCATGGCATATTACGCCGCGCATGGCGTATTACGCCGCGCATGGCATATTACGCCGCGCATGGCGTATGACGCCGCGCATGGCCATGGCGTATTACGCCGCGCATGGCGTATTACGCCGCGCATGGCGTATTACGCCGCGCATGGCGTATTACGCCGCACATGGCGTATTACGCCGCGCATGGCGTATTACGCCGCACATGGCGTATTACGCCGCGCATGGCGTATTACGCCGCGCATGGCGTATTACGCCGCACATGGCGTATTACGCCGCGCATGGCGTATTACTATTACGCCGTGCATGGCGTATTACGCCGCGCATGGCGTATTACGCCGCGCATGGCGTATTACGCCGTGCATGGCGTATTACGCCGCACATGGCGTATTACGCCGCGCATGGCGTATTACGCCGAACGTGAAAAGGTCAGGCTGAACATTAATTACTATAAAATACAGTTTAAATTTAATATTATTGTAGATAATGGCATATATTTAGAACATCGTAACAAATTGTACACATACAACAAAACTAATAACTATAATCACTATTATTATTAATTAAATTTAATGGGTACCATTAAAGTTCAACAAAAATCTATTTCCAATTTAAATTACCAGTATCACAACCAATTACACAACCTCATTATATATTATACTTGTAGTCCTTTGTCCAATTCCAAACCATCCTCATTAGCAGCACCATGTAAAGTGGAATGTACTAATGTAGATGGGCCAGCAAATTTGCACCGCCGCTTTATTTTCAATACTGATCTTAAAAACAATTATGAATTAACTATAGTACATAGTATAAATTAACAATCTTTTTAGTTCTGTAAAAATGAACCGCACAGTCTTGAGAAACCCAGTATCACCGACCGGGATTCCGGGAAAACCTTGAATATCCATTTTTCTTTTATACAAGTCTTTCAAATAATTCATAATCGTTGAAGCTGAAACTCTGATCGAATGAAAATCCTCCAGTTTGGTTCAAGACGGACTCAGTCCTGCTCCTTAGAAACCATTCTCTTCTCCAGCGATTTGTGTGCCTCCCTCAGAACAGATTCTGTGTCAATAACTTTGCAAAGGATTGAGGGGTTGAGGCCCGCGAGGTTGTTTCTCATCATTTTCTGTTTGATCCTCTGCCGGTCCTGTTCTTCCACCTTGGATCTGAGCTTGTTGATGTCGCGTGTTCTCTTCACTAGCTTCTCATTGAGAACCCGCATCTCCCGCTCTCTCAGACTCACCTGTGGTGAAGCAACAGAGTTAGGCAACGGTGAAACGACCGATATCATAGAAACCAATAGGGCTAGAAAAATTAGGTTCAGAGGCCAGATTTAGGCATGAATTGAAGACAATTTTTTCCCTCCCCATTGGCCTTTTTGTGTATACAAAAAGGCAAATGAGAGGGTTAGCAATGGACAAGTTCAGAAAGTGCCCGGGAAATTTGTACATACTACCTCCACTGTGGTAACCATGCTAACAACCAATCAGAGGCCAGTATTCACGTTGCACGTGCGCGCGCCACGGCCGGCGTCCGTGCCAAATTATGTCCAATTTCTTCCTCTGTCAGAAATGTATCATATATGCGAGGCTGAATTCGGCCCAAGTCATTCCTGACTTGGGCAGCAATCAGCTGCCTGAAGAGCGATCATCAGAATATCAGTCATTGACTCCTGCGGCTATCACAACTTCACAACATAAGGCCGAGGAGTGAACTTAATAATAATTTAGTTAAAAACTCATTTCTAACTTTATTACTGACATTTTAAACAACAAAAGTAGGCAACAACTATTTCAGGAAAAAATGATGCTGCAACATGAAGACAATTGAGGTCATTTGACAGAGTTGGCTACTGAATCGTCTAAGTTCTGTTCGAAGAAATATGTTGAACCAATTCCAATGAAAATTGAAAAGTATGAATCATTAAATCATAAGGATCATCTCGGAGTAAAAACCATTATCTCATTATAATCATATCAAAGAAGCAGCGTAATCATAAGTAGGCAAATGCGTACGCAGGAGTCTACAAAATTCTAACGTAACAAAACGTACATAACATGAAATGAAGGCTTTGCGCGAAATCTCAAATTACAACGAACCTACGAAACATGCGCCGCGCAGCGTTCGTGAAGCGATGATCACACGTGAAACCTACGCGCCGTCACAAAGTTATGCGTATACGGTGCGAGGAACTTTAATTAACTGTTATTCATCCTCGTGATTTATAATTTTCGTATGTTGGGGAGGGAAATTAAGCGCCTGCATACGGAAACAATGGATAACAAGAATTGTGCTGGCAGGCGCAATTCTTGTTGGGTATGGACTATGGTCAACGTTTGACAGTGCCAAAGTGTCAGGCTTAGTTGTTGTCAACAGCTCCCACAGGCAATTCAAGATACAGTTACTGTGGGAAACGTATTACTCGTCAGAATCTGGTGCAAATCATTCATTTTAAGACCTTAAAAGGAATAGGATGAAAAGGGCTTATGGTCACGTTCTCATCACTCACGTCTTGCTGGAGAGCGTCCACTATCTTTGAGGGAGGTTGCTGCACTGAGAGGTTCTCCACGTGCTGCAAGAGTCTGTAGACAGCGTCAAGTCGCGCAGACAGCCTGCCAACCTCGTTATCGACCCAGGTGGCACGCCGCTCTTTCACTCTCGTCTGAGGGGATGGGCACATTGCTTTAACAATACAATTTATACGTACACGGAATAAAAACAGACAGACAGACAGACACACACGCCTTACATATCAATACACAGACAAAAAGAAACATTCACAAACAACTCAATAGCAAACACACATTTAACAAGCTGAAGCCTAATCATATTATGTGTGCAAATGGATCGATTGAATGATGGATAGATAAAGGCGCGCAATTGCATGTCTTCATCTATCGCTCATTCAATCGGTCCATAATCCACGCACACACAGATTGACGGATAGACAGACAGAAAACCACTAAAGACACAGAAGCATATACCCACGCACCTGTACAGACTGACAGTCCACAATGCTGCTGTGAATGGCGTCCCTGAGGGCCCTCATGAGTTCAGGTAACTCGTCCAGCCAATTGTTGGCACACAGCAGGATAAAGTCTGTCAGTTTGATGGTGGAGGAGGTGGTCAGATCGAGTTGAGGGGTGAATTTCCCTGAAAGTGAGAGGTGAGCAGTGCTTCAATGGGGACGTTGATGGGACCAAAATAAAATTACAAGGCATACATGTCACTGTCAGGTCATGGTAGGCTACGAAACTATTTGCTTATTAAATCAGAATCTCAAATGAGTTTTGACGATGAACAGGACATACTTGTGTCAATAGTTGAGTCCATGTCTTTACAGGGCGAGTAAGGTGTCTGGGATCTGCTACATTTCCTACACATTCCATCTTCTAGGATACTATCCTGCAATCGAGCGTGATCTGACGCATGTTCCTTCGTCTGAGTGGTTGAATTCCGCGTGACCTCACATGACGTCATCGTCGTGTTGTCTCGATACTTGGCGCCGCCCTGACTACCCTGGTATCCTTGACTACCCTGGTTACCTTGGTTGTTCTGGTAACCCGGGCTTCCATAGTTACTCTGCTTACCCTGATAACCTTGGTTGCTCTGGCTGTTATAGTTACTCTGATTGACATAGTTACCCTGGTAATTCATATAATCGTGTTTATTCTGGCTGGTTTTCTCCACATCCAACATGTTTCTAATCAGAGGAGCATCCTGACACACTGCATCATCTCGAGGACAGTACGAGTTGATAACAAGTTCTACAGCTCCCTTCAAAGAATCGAGTAAGAAGTCGTCTTGGGAGGAGGTCAGTTGGAGAGGATGAGCGTTACTGGAATGGTATTTGTGGAGTTGTCTGATTAGGTCGTGGAGTAGCTCGTGGATTCGTCGCAGTTCATTCTCCAACTCCTTCCGTTGGTTTCGATAGTTGTCTCGTTCCGTTTTCAAATCTCTGATTACTTCGTCTTTGAGTCCACCGCTAACATTCATTGAGTCCTCAATGTACATGGAATTGGGTAGAGGAGTGCTGGAAAGTTGGTCTTTCAAGCTCAAAAGAGAGTCCTCCAGCGACCTTTTGGTGTCTTTGAGCTCATCAATCCTTTGCACAAGGTAGCTCTTCTGTGCTTCCAACGAGTTGACATCTCGTGAGCTCTGTTTGGCAAGTGTGTTGTAGGAGTCAGTGCCGTAAGCTGAGTCGACACCTCCAGGTATAGGGGTGGAAGAGGTTGTGGTGTTGATTGCTGATAACGCATTGTTATCTCCAGTCATAACCCCTTCACCGCCCCGACTTTCTATCTCAGTCAACCTGTTGCACAGCTCCTTTCCGTGCTCCATAAGCTCCAAATTCTTCTGCTCCAACTCCTCGATCTTCTCCAGTGCTCCGTCTTTTTCAGAGCATATCTTTGCGATGGCATCCTCCAACTGCCCTTTCTCGTTTTCTAAAGAAGAAACTCTCTCATCTGATTCCATGTTCTTCTTGGCTTTCCACATTTTCTTTTCATCGTTGACTTGACTCTTGAATTTCAAGAACTGTTCTCTCAGTTCATCCAAAGCATCTGTTAATCCAACCTTCTTTTGCTGAGCCTGTCGAAGGTCTTCCTCCGCCAATTCCAGTTCTTCTGATACCTTCTCGTATTCTGTCTCAAGGCTCTTGAAATCTTCTTTACAGTATTTTATTTCCTCGTGCGCATCCGCAAGAGATTGTTTCAAGGACAATATTTCTTCATTTAGTTCATTGATTTTACACAAGTCGGCATTGTTATTTTGAGTCTGGAGTCCTTTGGCAGCTTCCTTCAGATCAGCAACTTCCTTATTCAAATCCTGGACCTTCTCTCTCAGCATTTCATTCTCTTCCTGAATCAAGGCATTCTCCTTGGAAACATCAGCACTTTCTTTGGAAAGTCGCTCCAGGTTTTGCTTCAAAGACTTGATAATGTGCTTCTCTTCTTGTTTCTGCTGTTCAGTTTCCTCAATATTCCCACGTAATATGGCTGCTTCATGCTGGGAAATATCCGTTGTAATTTTAGCCTGAGTAAGGCTGTGTTTCAACTCCTCGATCTCTTCTCTAGCAGAGTTCAGCTCCTCCACCAACGTATCGAGCTCCGCATCTGTCTTAGGCCCACTGAGTGCCTGTTTCATCTGCTCCATCTGATGCTGGTATTCGGCCACCCTCTGCTGCAGGAACTCCCTGTCTCCCAGCTGATCTATCACCTCCTCCCTCTCCGTACTGAGTGTGTTAATAACATTCTGTAGCTCCGTGTTGTTAGTCTCTAGACTAGCTACCTCCCCATCTAGTCTGGCGTTAGTAGCTGCATACTCACTGAGAGCCTCCAGCAAACTAGCTCTACTCTCCTCCCCCTCATCCTCCTTCTCCCCCTCCCCTCCTAGCACCCGCTGCTCCTGCATCTCCCTGATCTCTTCCTCCTTCTCCGCTAGAGCTAGTCTGTGACTCACGTTCTCTTCATGTGTCTTTATCATGACCCCTCGTACTTCCTCCAGTTCCCGCCTCAAATCCTCTGTTTCTGTGCGGTAGAGGTGTTCCTGAGCTGCAAGTTGAGCCTCCAGATTCTCGCTCATACTCATTCCCTCTCCCTGCTGCTCTCTCAACTCCTGTTCCCTTATCTCATGTTCCCTTAACTCCTGTTCCCTCATGTGAAGTTGGTCCTGTAGCAACATACACTCCGCGTGAAGGTGTTCCACTTCCGTAGACTGCTCGTCAGCGTCCTGCCTAGACTTCACCAGCTCCTGCGAGAGAGAAGGAGAAATAGAGACTCAGAAAGCAGACACATGCAAAGAATAACAGAGGCAATAGTATGACAAATCAATGTACAGTATGTACATCGATATTATGTGTCATGCAAGCTTTGTGTCATCATCTTGATTATTTAATTTTCAGTCACAATCATGACATCAACAACAGTATTTCAGTTGTAAGCAGGCTGAAGTTATAATATTTTGAAAATCTGATCAAGAAAATGTAGGGCAGGTGCAATGAAACTTACTAAGGAATAGGTGAAGCAAAACGTAGGACGACAGTCACCTACTTCTATCTCCATGAGAAATGCTTTAATAACTGCCAGTCAAAAGAGGCTAAGATTGAAATTCTAAAAGAGGAAAAAGTGGTACTGTGAGAAAAGGCTAGGTAGCAGAAAAAGGGTGGTCGTGAAAGGGAGAGAAAGAAAAGAAACAGTCAAGTGTTGTAGGTAAAGCGAATGTAAACTGTAAAGAGGCAATATAAAGAGCCGTTTAAAGGATTAACTTAAATCTCGCATTCACTCAATAAATGATTTTCTGCATGATTTGGGTAGGAACTGCATGCAAAATGCTAAACACGCTATTTAACTCACGAGTTAAAAGATATATAACACCCTACGCTGTAAGTGTTTTATGAAAACAAAAACTTTCAATGATCAAAAAAGCAAAAAATGGAAGGAAAACACCAGTAAAGCATTCAAAATTATAACAACTCAATACACAATAAGAGAGGGAGATGGCAAAGGTAAAGCAGCATCAGTATAAAGAATCGGTCACGGTCACCCCTAGTTGTAACTATAGAAATAGAGAAATACAATCCCTGATTAATAGCGGAATCGGTAGGGAAATCTCAGAATCGCACATGATATATCCACTCTGCTGAATGCCCCATGCCATATTTATAAATTTAAGGAGTGTATGGCTAACTCATTAATCGGACACATTAATAGTCCTGGTATGCGGCTAAGGTTTATTCCTTGGGCTGAGAAAGCCTGGTATTTGCCATAAATGGACTTAAGAAGGGTTGTCCCAGGGTGCCATTAGTCCATTAGTCCGAGCAAGTACGTGGTCAGGTATTAAAACAACTATCAGACCCAAAGTGGCACAAAAGTGGCATTTTTTACTTGCATTAGACAGCATGCAGTCAGGACTCTGGTGGCTTTATGTTGCTACAGCATATTGTATTTCAGTTTTTAAACAGTTTAACCAGACATTCAGAGAATAAAGATCGCGTTTTGATTCAAGGAATCAGAACAGATACGATTTGAATTGAGAAGGCATCTGATCAATAACTGGGCTGCTTACGATGATTGGGACTTAAGAAGATTAACGGTCAATTTTCAGGTCAAATCATGGGTGAAAAATGCCATGCTTAGAGATGGAGAATTAAGATAGCAAACAAAATTACTAATGAAATCTGCCGAGAAGAAAGTAATAATACAAAGAGTCAAATGACAACTCTACACTTATGCACAGACTAGATCATGCAGTTTTCATAAGCGCATTGTCATTACAAAATAATCCTTGCTTGTCGACGAATTAACGTTGCACACTGAACAATTGAAGAAGTACACAATGCCAATATTTTAGAATTCTCCTCAGGCGAGGGAAATCAGGATAATGTAGACATATAAACAGCATGATATGGACACTTAGTCTGATTAGGTTTACCTGTTCCAAGTTGGAGATGAGCTTCTGCAGTTCACTGTTTTCTTGCATCAGACCGGCTTCGTTCTGAAATGGAGAATGATGGGTGCGATTGAATATTTTTGGGGGTTCACCGAAAGAAATTGAGAACCAGATGGATTGGCGTATACCGTACATCCGTAAGAATTTATGTTCTGGTCCACAACGGGTGCAATTCTTGTTTAAGATAAGACGATTCGAGATATTGGTCATAAAGCTGTCATGGTGCTGATAATGGCCGTTTGGAAAAAACTGGTCATTTTCCGGGAAAACCTTTGAAAACGTTATACCTTTTCGCGCGTAAATTAATCAATTTATTTTTTCGCGCGCATTGAACACTACAGATTAACAATGAGAACTTTCATCACAGTGACCTAATTCGGCGCCGCGCGTTCCTGCAAGTTTTAAAGAAAAAATTTGAGAATTGGCTACCATACAAAGCGAAATACCTATGGGAAATTTTTGCACTCCGACAAAATGAAGTTGTTACATGTCATTAGGCTGCATGAAATCGAGACCTTAGCTTCATCCATTCCTAATGAAATGTATTTCTAACGATAAACATTTCATTTGTATTGGTAAAGCAAAGAACTCTGGTGGACATTGCTCTATTGCCTCTTGAAGGCAAGCACCTATCTGACACCAGCTATAAATTTACTGGAATTATACGCGATTATCCTGTTATGTATTCCAGGCGAAAGGTTAGTTTAACTAATGACCAGTCACATAGTAGTTGGAACCTGTGCCTGAGTCAGCTGCTATGGAATATTATCGAATTAGACTGATTCCATTGATCAAAATATTGACCATATTAACGGTGATCGGCGGGTCCTGTCACAGATTCACAGGAGTTCGGTTGGTTCTGTTACAGGACCGGACAACTGCTGTTTCAATCCTAGTTATCTCAAATAGTCAATAAATAATTAACATTGACTCTTGTTAAGAGAATCCTCGCGGCATTTAACGCATTACCAAGCATTGAAAACATTTTCTAATGCAAGTCAAATATGGAATAGCCAATCTTTATGAGATGCATAATGTTTTACCGCATCTCATTTCGCGTGCAATGTTGACAGTGCTCAGTGCTCACCAAACCACGATATTGATACTTTGATACAATTCAATCAATATGATATGGCGTCCTGCCAAAAGTGGGGCAATTGGGGGACTTGGCTTCATGGAAACTTTAATAAAACATTTATATCAACACAATATTTCTGGTTTTAGCGAGTTTTACGATGCTAATAAATTCCTACCTAACCACCATTGCAAGTCCGTTTAAAAGATTATCTAATTAGAGAGTTCAGTAGTTACCTGAGCAGATCCTTGGTTTGCTGAGAGACTGTCAACTAGCGACCTGAAACATAAGATAGTAGTTACAAAGAGACTGTCAACTAGCGACCTGAAACATAAGATAGTAGTTACATCTTAGGGAGTTAGTTGAAAACGTTTAAATGATGCGAGAACTTTTAAAATCGGAAGTTTTTAATTTACAATTAGCATGTGCTAATTCGTATTCAGCCTGAGGGTTTATGATGAGTGGGGAAAGTTTGTAAGATAGTAGCAAATTACATAATATCCGTCAGATAGAGAAACACCAATCACAATGTTAAGTGCACACATTTTTAACACGCTTAATTAACATGCTTAATTCATGGGAGTATTTGTGACTACATAGCTGTTTGATAATATCAATAGGCAGGGGCGTGTGACATCAATGTGATGTTATCAGTGTTATAACAGTGAAGACTTCAGTAACATCTACAGTTTCAAGTGATTGAAACTGAAGATGTTGCTTGGTAGTTGAAATATCATCATTACATTTGTGATCTTACGACTGATAAGCCGTTATTAGGACATGCGCTCAAATTACCTCAATAACAAGTTACGTTTTAAAATCCTTAAAGTTTTAAAATAAATAATTTTAATTATCTAAAAACTGAATACAAAACATGATTAGCACAACTATTTAAATTATCTAGGGGAGGTAAATTAACATAATCCCAAAACCTGCAGGGCTGCGTGCCACTACCGTGCTGATTACTACTTCCCAGGTGATACGGATTGTAGAGCTCCTGACCGATTTGAAACCAATTATCAGACACTAAACGACACGCTAACTCGTAATCAAAACAAGCATCACGTGACATTGTGTGTTGTGTAACCGAGTTTTAACACAATGTCCGGGTAATGAGTTCGTGACAATGTATCAAATATATTTGCACGAAGTTTGAATACAATTCTATGAATTTAAGTGAGCATAGAGCTAAGATGAGAGAGCGAGAGGGCAGGTCTTGTTTTATAAACATGAAGTATACAATATCCTGTAGCTTACTAAAGCGAGACAGGTTTAATCATGGTATGTAAACTATATTAATGATTAGTGGGATTAATTAACCCATGCTTATTCCCGTGTATTCGTCAGGAGATAATTTAGGAGGAAAGAAAAGAGCTCAACCACACTCATACTCTGAGAATGCTGCTCATAAAGATTCACAAAGATTATGCTTCTTACACTCAAATGTAACGTATCATACAGGGATATAAAGCAGGAAAGTAGTACAATATATCAAATACAATTCATGTCATCCATTCCCCTCGAATAGACATCATTGTACACTACACCCTGTTAGGTACAAGGTATGATGTGTACACAATACCTATTTTATTTTCATACAGACACTAATTACTTAATTATCTCAATTCTAAACACGCATTTGCATTATACAGTTACACACAACTCGTTGATGTTTCAGATGGTCAAGTAATGACGTGTAACTTGCTTGACGAACAAAGGAAAAGTTGGCAAGCACAATCAATTCACTTGTAATAATGTGATTCATCGATCCAGGACAAAAGTGCATTAATTCTTAATAATTAATAAGACTTTATTAAGAAAACACAATAAGATTTTCAATTCATACGGATGAGTTTCATTGCAATTTGTAATTGCTAATTCTACACAACTTGCCAACACCACTTGAACACTTTAAAAGCTGCTTCTGAATTTTGTTGCATTTCAGATATCAAAAGAAAGTGATATGATTTTTCAGATGATTCTTGACTTGGCAACAAAGCAGAAACTCAGAAGCGGTAAATGTAGTTTAGTTTAGACATTTCTTTCAGAGAAATGAGAAATCATACAGTTCGAGCATTGAGCAAGATTCGCTCGCAATTAAAATTCAATTCAGTCCTGATATCATAGCCAGCAGCTCATGGCATCAGGATTAAACGGTTACAAACAACCGGTTCATTAATTCGGTCGAGAATGGGCAATAATTCCGAGAAGTGTCGAAGAGGTTCTAGTCAGAAATTTGAAGACCATTATCCAGACATTTTTTGAGCTAAAAACTTCAAATTTTGGTGAAAAAATCAATCGCCCATGATTATGACATTCAAAAGTCCATGTAGAGCCTTAGTTCCGAGGAATCACGAAGAGCTGGTCATCCATTTGACTTTTAAGGAAGTTGGTGTGTAACAAACAGCGAAATTATAATTTGAATTTACAACTAAATAAAAGTTATTAAACTATTTTGCAACTCACGAAGCTTTGATGAGAAGTTCTTTATTGGTTGCCAGCTCCTTCAAAATGCTTTCATTTTCAACCTTCAACTGCACGTTCTGATAGAAAGGTGGAATTAGTAATCATCAATCAAATTCATAGAAATAGGAGTATCTTCCAAATGTCAAAATTGACAAAGGTATGAAATTGAAAGGAATAAAAAACATAATAAAAAAATTTGTTTTAAGAAATTGGAATTTTCAACCAATGAAAAGTTTCAAACCTCAGTCAAAACATCAAATTTCTCGGCTCCTGATACTTTACTTAGAGTTGTCTCTAAATAATAAATCTTCAACTTCAGACTGAAGTTCTCCTTCTTCATGTCAGAAACGTGCTGCAGGGTACAAAACTGGAAGGTAAGAATTAGCAAACCTGCAAAACTGCAGGGTAATTGTATGCAAAACTGTACAGCAACCTCCCAAATATGACAGTTTTTTTCAGCAGCATGTATCTGGCAATTCTAGCGAAAGTTATTTTAAAGTTTTAAGGTTGACCTTCTAAAGATAGAAATAATTATTTCATACGATAATTTTCGTCGGTGCATTATATGCTAGATAGGTAAATTTTAAGTCTTCTTACCCCGCATTACTGTAATCCAAAATCAACACTTCATACAATTCGATAAATTCAAATGATGCTACAATATAAGGGGGGGGGGGGCACAAATTTACAAAATTTAAAAGATTTCAGCAAGGAGTAGCCTGAAAAATATATGCTTCAGAGTCATCAACCTTAATGAACTAGTGGTAAGTTAGTTAACAGCAAACTCTAAAAACTGTAGGTTAAGTTCAGCAACAGCAATATGGCAATCTTGCACAGCTGAAAAGTAATTGAAAGCAGCTTTGCATATCTGATCATCTGAATGTAAAATTTAGTTAACATACAAGCCTGAAAGAGAGGTAATTAATCAATTACATCTTGAATAGGAAGATCACCAAGGAGCACATTGACTATATCATTACATAGTAGTATAAACATTTTAAAATTTTAGATGTACCTTATAGATAGGAACCCCACTGAATTTATAGGGTTCATCATAAATTCAAACAGACAAAAATTTATACTGTCCTAAACTGAAAACTTTTAAAATGGCTAAAACAGTTACTTTTACCTCCTTTTCTGGTTCAGGGCATAGACCAAAAGCCAGCATCTGATCCTGACAGTTATAATAAAAGAATAATTTTAGCTATTTTACCTTTGAAACATCATCTGTTGAATTTAGAGGTACTTTTCCAGAATAGGGGGAAGGTGGGCGTGGTAATGACATGCAGGGAACTGAAAAGTAAATGATTAACAAGTTGTAGGTATTAACTTTCTCATAGTATCAAAATAAACTAATTCAAGATTCATTGGCTGAATGAACAGACATTGGCATTGGTATTGATATAGTAGAATAGAGTGTAGCACATTAATCTACCTGAAGAAGGTCTATCCATTTTACTGGTCTTTGTCAAGTTGATTTGTCTAATTTAGAAATGCCATGACCTCAAATATATTTTCTATCAGTTCCTATAATTAATATTATCAAAAAGCTGATATAATGTTAATTTGAATTGTGAAAGAACCTACCAGACATCAATCTTACATTAACTATTGAACAGTAAGATTATACATTCGAATTAAAAAGAAATCTTTCTTCAAGATATCAATCTGCAAGACTTTTCTCCAGCTCCCTACTTGAACACCAACATGATCCCTTTAGGTAATGCAATGTGGAGAGCAGTAGTTAGATTAGTAAAGCATTAGGTTAAAAATGGGATGTTTCAGGCTCACATATCCCAACCATGATCTCAAAAGCCAATAAATGTGGACAAAAAGGTTCAATAACTTAATAACAAACATTTGATAACTAATTTGGAGTAACTAATTTAGATATTTCTTTTTATCTGACACCTACATAAATAGTATAACCAAAGGGTTGGCAGAGTTAGAGAAAAGTCTTGCAGATTGATGTCAGGATGAAATAATTCTTTATCATTTGGAGAGAAACTTGACTGATTTTTAATTAAGCATGAAAGAAAATTTGAAGTTCTTTGATGAGATTAAAATGATTGAAGCACCTTCCTGAGATCATGAATTAGTCTAGTCTAAAACAGAATTTATATAATCTGGGGTTGTGTTGAGAAAGACACTTTGGATATACCAACATTTGACACAATAGTTGTTCGTACTGAATTGATATTTGATATTATCTTTAATTGACCAGGTCATATGAAATTCACAATACACAAATTGCAAAAAATAAAATCAGGATCAAATTTTCATGTTGATCAATACAGAAAACAGTTGGATTTGAACGGATAGATTCCATCCGTTCTAATCCAACTGTTTTCTTGCTAAACACGTATATGTCTGGGGTTTTTTTTACACCAATGCGAGCTTGCTTAGTAGATTTTATGCCTCCGTTTAGCATTTTTCTCCGTTGGGGAGACCTCCAAATTTCGAGTGTTGCGCGCTAGGGATGGGTGAAATCCATGTTTGTTAAGGAACTTGTTTTCAAGCGCTGATACCAGCCGTGCCGCGCATATGATGGCAAAATTCGTTGGGAGCGTTGCATTGTTTGGAGTTCGCCGCACCACTGTTTTTTTTAGGAGGCGTTAAAGTCGCGATCGCAAACGCTGCGCCCATATGTAAATCCAGGGATCCGGATCTGGTTAGAGCAATATTTAAAATTTTAATAACTCGCAAAATTAAGTTATCATTTGCTAAGGAACTTGTTTTCAAGCGCGCGGCGCTGATACCAGCCGTGCCGCGCATATGATGGCAAAATTCGCGTTGGGAGTTCGCCGCGCACCACTGTCGTTTTGGAGTCCATCCGTGTCAGCATATTTTTATAAGCATTAGGCGGGCGTTAAACAACGCGATCGCAAACGAAGTCAGAGTTGCGCCCATGGCACCTTGTTAAATAGAATATAAATTTTTCATTTGATTATTTTAATAACTCGCAAAATTAAGTTATCATCAAATTTATGTCAAACAAATTTTTATACGTCACCTTGTTTTATAGAATATAAATTTTTCATTTGATTATTTATTTGATGTATTGTCCTGCATGCCGTTGATTGTGTTATCTCACGCGGTCACTGCACTATAACATGTGGTATGTACACGTATGCTATAGCTATGTAATTTTGCACAGCAGTAATAATGTAAGTACTCACATTAACTTAATGCAGGTTCTCATCGGAGATTTTTTAAACACTATTATGAAATGCAAATCGCTAAAGTAAATAAATGCTAGACCATAATTTCAGTCTTCTTATTTCTTGAATTTTTCATTTGACATTGGGTTTTATATAACTGTACTGCTTTTGTTTAATGTGTGAGATGTGAATTTTAGAGATTATTTTTTACCTTGGCAGACAGTACTTATGATGATATTGTACTTTTTCTAATAATGGTTCAATAGTAAATACCATTATGTTCATACTATACTGAAACATTTACAATAAGCACAGTTAGTTGTTGTCCATATCATCAGGGTGTGAGCATCCTCCAAGGCCTAAAATAATCATTGAATGACCTCTATGATTAAACCTACCATTAGAGTTTGTGACACTACCATTTGTTGTATATTCCCTTCTAAATTGCAGGGCTTTTCTCTTTTCCCCATGACTTCAGACTTTGCTCCTTTCGGCTCAATTTGTGTTTTGAAATTAATTTTGATATGACAGAGCAAACACAGTCGACCTGATCTTGTCTAAACCAGATGGAACTTTAGATTCCCTACAGTGGATAAAGATCTTGATCATTTAATTTCCTTGATGAACTTGGAGCTTTGGAAACTAACAAAATACATCTTGTGGTTTGGCTGTTTGGGGAGTGTTGGGCACCTGTAAAAGGCATTCAACCCCACAACATGCTTGCAAGTCCATGTGCCACAGTGTTATTACTTTCATTACACCATATCATTTTTGGTGTCTCATGCTTTATTTGGATCTGCCTAGCTCTCTGATGAAGGCATTTCTTTCATGAATCCCTTCAAAGACTACTGTTGGAGCTGTTGGAGAGTTCTTTGGCTAGTCTACAAAGATGACTGCATTTATTCTACAGAGAAGATATGACAAATTTAAATGATAAAGACGATGTAGGTACTGGATTTGGACCAATGATGCTTGTTCATCATTGAAAGACCCTTCCAAGTGACATTCTGCTTGCAGGCAGCAGTGGGTCAGACAAATGATGATGACTACACACCACTCATCTTGGTTTGACTCATTTGGACTGCTGCTCACCTCTAAAGAGACCATGTCTGAGTTAAAGTACAGAGTTGGAGAAAAGTCTTGCTGATAGATGTCTTGAAGAAATTATTTCATCTGTGTGGATATGCTGAGTTGTACACTCAATTTAGCTGTGACATAGGTGATTGAATTATGAAAACTTAATTCTTAGTTCTGCCTATTCCCCCTATTGCTATGGTGTTTTTGTTTATCCAAATTCTTTTGGCTGCTTTGCATGAGTTACCTTACATCATAAGCACTTTCATGCTTTACTCCATATTACAGTGTGTTCCTAATGCCAAAAAAGGCTGAAAACATAAAATTAATTGAAATCACCATTGCGGTCCAGAACCGACCTTATCCTAAATTGATGCTATAATAGTACTGAACGCAATGTGCTATAAATAACAAACCGAGGCGGGCCCAGGGCTGATCTAATTAGCATTCCGTTTCGAGCGGATACAAGAACTGCAGCATATGCGCGCTTTGCTGTAAATAAACAAACACTGCTCATATTATGTGATTTTACGTGAGTCAATGTAATTAGCCGATATCACGTAATTATCTGCCAATGTGTGAAGTTTATGCACTGTAACAATTTAACCAATCACATAAAATGTAAAATATGATAAAAATATATAAATTTATGATAACAATGATAAGGAAGTAAAGCATATCAATAATGTTTTCTCGTTGAGTGAGAATAGCAATCATTAGTATTCATAGACGATTTCATTTGGATTCCATCGGAAAGGTCTTGCTCATTAAAATCAACCAGTTCAAAATGATCGGAGCATATCCTGGTATGGTTAGTAGGCTTCCAGCTTAGCTCCCGGCCCATTCTGGAGGCCCAAGCTTTCCGACGGGCAGGATCTTTAGGGATGAAATAATACTTCAAAACTTCCGATCTTCTCGGCTGCTTTCTTTATTCTATGACTTCTGTTGGAACAATGAGCATTTGCACAAAAGGAGCCCCCTGCCTTTGCTTCTTCCTCGCATGTTTACCAGAATTATCTCTGACATACTGGGCAATACCTTCCAAAACCATTGCCACGAGCTCACGAGTACTGTTTAGTGTTTTACCAGGTATAAATATCCTAAGCTGTGAAATTTTGATGAAAATTATTAATGAACTTATTATATAACAGATGATTTAGGACTTGATCTATAAATCGTAATGCTATAATTTGCAATTGATAATCGTAAATTGTACTTATGATCCTCGAGCTCTAATAAATTATCATGAGCCTATTATTTCAGTGAAATAGCCGTCAGGTTTATCCGTCTTTACTCGGCATTCATCGCTAATACAAAGTTAAAAACAACTCAATCAAATCACACGACTCTTAGTAGGACAAGGCGAGGCTCCAAACACTAGTTTTTGGTGACATAAATGCTTTGCACGGCCAATTTGACAAAACGGAAGATAAAATCATAAAGCTACCGATCAGGACATAGAATTGTAGCATAATGATTGCATCCCTGTTTTCAGCTAATTACTGGTCGATTTAAATAAAATAATATATTTGTTGCCAACTACCAGTCTTACTTATGGGCCTAAATAAATCAAATTGCAAGAAACAAGCACAGAAACTCAGCAAACAGTGCACAATGTACCATGTATTAGTAACTGTTTGTATAGCACTACGTAAACATAGCGCGCTATATGCTGCAGTTCAGGAAAATTGCAGATCTAATTTAGACCTGTTCTAGACAGGAGCTCCAAGGAGCTGTTGCTCGAACAATTGTTCGGGCGAGCGTTACTTTCTAGACAGGATGACCCTTCATGCTTACCCCAGCAATCGTTGGATTCGAAAATCTTTCTAGACAGGGTTGCTCGAGCTATAGCTCCTGTCAGCGCATCTCTAATATCACGTGCATAAGGAAGGTATAATGTTACAATAACAAAGCAGGTATTGCGTCACTGCCATGTTATGAATCAGCTTCCTATTTCACGTTGTTTCATGATACGATACACGTGGCAGGGTCACGTGTATCAGTGGGAGCTATTGTCCGGGTAAGAGTGCTTTCTAGACAGGAATGATTGCCCGAGCTATTGCTCGAGCAATTGCTCGGGTAATACCTCCAACTATTACCCGAGCTATTGCTCGAGCAATAGCTCGGGCAAGCGAAAAACCCCATTCTAGACAGGCTTGCTCGAGCAATTGCTCGAGCAATAGCTCCCCAAAATTCCCTGTCTAGAACGGGTCTTAGGGTGTAGGCTCTACGCGGAAGCTAATTTGATCGAATTTTCGCGTGAATGATGTATACTGGGACTATATCTACAAAATTAGTCGATATGTTCTGGAGTGAAGGGGGCCTTTAAAGAGCATTTGTGTACTTAATACAATCATAAATACCTATTAGATAATGTAACTTCTTTGATTTAACATTCCAAGCAGATTGATAGTAGAAAAGTAAACACTTAATTCTTTCACATTTCAGAATGTTGAATGAGTATATCCGGATGCCCTGGATCATCAAGTTGGAAACCCATGTTCTACCCAAAGGTTTCAAATCAATCACCTTTCACTGTCCAGGATGGCTAGATAAAGAGGTCCCATGCCTTTTGATAAATTTGTTCACTGAATATGTGGTCGGAATACTCTTCCATCAACATGAGCAGTCAAAGTGCATTAGAAACATGCCCATTCATGTGATAGATCATTTTTGTAAAACTCATTATAGTGAAACCATTTGGTTGAGCAGCATGCCATCTGTTAGAATTGTTCATCTAGTATCTAAATATCTATATCTTCAGCCAAAGGATCCATTGTGAAAGATGGAAGATGTCCATAACATCAATTGGATGGATAAAAGGGAAAAATTTTATT
The DNA here is from genome assembly GCA_011033025.1 of Beroe forskalii. NCBI lineage: Eukaryota > Metazoa > Ctenophora > Nuda > Beroida > Beroidae > Beroe > Beroe forskalii. The sequence goes on along the minus strand of WFMF01000268.1, from coordinate 175,696 downwards.
AGGTACTGCTTGGACCTTCTTCTCTGGATGTGGAAATAATTCAATATTTAAAAGGTATGATTTTTGGTTTTTGACTGATGAATTATTATTTTCTATGAAAGTGAGATATCTCATACCTCTATGTAAAGTGTAAACAAAATCCCTTTTTAAAATATTGAATCGGCCATTAGGGAACATTCACATGGTAGGTTATCAATTTTCACCCCCCCCCCCCTTTGTAAGCAAGTTTACACTTACAGTAGTTGTATTTGTTACAATAACATGTAACGCAATCAATAATCATTCAGACACTCACTCCCCCTAGGTGATTACGTAATATGTGAATGATCCCTTATGATGAATTAATCAAAATATTCTAAAACACCGTAGCAGTTTGGAATGATCATGTAGCTATTCTCGGTCCATGTCTTTCATAATATGTGGTGACTATTAAGATTCAAGAATTCAGAGCAGAATATTCCTTCTTTTCCTCTGATCTTCCCCGTTATTTTAGTGAGGAATGTCCATTGTCCGCCAGTTTTTCTCTTGCTTAGTTCTGCCAGTTTTTGCTACCTTGCGTCGTGAATGAATAAGCAGCCAAGTAGGTATCACTTGTCTATGTGACTGGATGTAGTAGGACGGTCAGATGAATAGTTTACTGTACCTGCAGTTTTCATGTTTTACATAAAATTATCTGCCTTTGTAGGTCCCGCCCTTTGTTTATTAAAAGCAGCATTCGTTATCTTTTTAATGATTATTTCATGTCAAGCAACTTAGTGCGCTCTTGTCTTCCCGAAAATGTCATTTCGGAAGCACTTATTAATTATTCTTTGTTTGGTAAAACTCATCAAAAAGTAATTTAGCTGTTTTTTATCATCTCAGCATCATCTATTGTGATAAGTTGGGAACTTTTAAAATAAAGTTTTGGTAAGTTTTCGCTCCATGGCGCCTTTAGAAGAACTAATTTCAGTGAATATCATTTGCTCCTCCCTTCGTACTTTTAAGTGTACTGAACACGCCATTTGTCAACTATATTATTGGGTTCCATGTATGAGTGATATATTGGATCTCCAATATGTGTATATAAATTATAGCTAAAACGTTCCAGCTTTAACTGTGTTTTTATATCAGACTGATCGTAAGTATCCGCAGTAAAATACCTAGTTTTGTCTTGAGGGACATTAACCGGGTGTTTTTGAAGTTGAAAAACCACCAAAGTCGAGCGAGACATCTGTTCCTTTCCTTCGCAACTACCTTACGAGACATAAAATTTATGTGGGGCAATAATTCTGGGATATAAATTTTGTGGGTTCGAAAATAAAAATTAGTAAAAAAGTCCAAAGGGGAACCACAGGGTCACCCTGGAAAAATCAGATATTCTTTGCCATCTTTTGGACTTAGGGAAACATCACTGTAAGACTGCATGATAATTTCATATCAGTGGACTCGCTGCACAGCTGCTAAATGAGAAAGAACCGTTGCTTTTAGTCATATTTTGGGTCTTGTGGTTTATTTATGGTTCAAAAAGCCTATTTCTTAAGAGACATGGGGGAGGGCGACATTTTGAGTTAAATGACATTTTTCTGTGCGTTTTATCGCTTTTGAGCACGTTTTGACGCTTTTATGCGCGTTAAGCGTTTTGACGCTTTTCAATGAGTTTTGACACTTTCCTGCGCTTTATTGTCGCCGTCCCTTCAGAAATGGGGGCGGGTAGATATCACCCCCGGAACGCGAGGTACCGCAGCTGCTAGTACTTTGTGCGCAGTTTTGGGAAACGCAGCAATTTTGCTAACGATATTGCCCCATTTACTTGGTTTTAACGAACTTCGATAGGAGGATCTGGAAGATGGCCATTCAATAGAGCACAGCACAGGGAGTTCAGAGGTGTAAAGATCATTGGAATAGAGCTTTTCATGTCAGAAGTTATGATCAATAACACCTCGCAGCAGAAAACAAGGTTTTCCAGTAGCGCCACGTTCGCCAATTCACTGTGAGGCTCCAGGAACATGATATCAAAATCTATGATCAAACCTACACTGCAGAATTTATCCTCTATCGATTCCCGAAGGTCCCAAGTCTCTATCTTCAAAAATGTGGATTTCATAAAGAAAAACCCCGAGAGGGTGTAAAAAGTACATTACTGTCTACGAAGAGAGTACCGCAGCACTGTTACGTGACAATAACCAATGCCGCGCGTGTGCTGTGTATGCGAGAGCAACAAAATCTTGTCCCTGTTCGTTTCTGGCCAATGTTTGTCGTGCGTGTGTTTGGCTTGTTACCGTTTTCGCATGGTTTTTCGCTTCTTTCAACCTTTACACGGGTCATTTGTGGCTTGAACATGTTAAGTACAGTAACCTTGTATGTGGAAACTGTATACTTTTTGCTATTTTCTATGTAACTACTAATCTGAAATGGCTTATCAAACAGTGAATAACCTACAAATGCTACTAAGGCCCATGGTAATGAGATTCCCTTAAATTAAAAGGTCCAAAGGTATAGCTTCAAAGAAGGAAATGCTCTGAAAAGTCAGGGGAAGAGTTTGCTTGAAAGGCTTCTAATTAGGGTAATGTGGAGGCTGTTCATTGTTCAGATGTGGAATATGAGTGAAGAGGGTGTGTTTTGGAGTAAATAGTGGGATATGAGTAAATAATGTTAAGGAGTGAAAGGGGTGTCAGTGAGGAGAGTGGGGTGGGTTATGTGAGGGGTGTGTTTTGAGTAAATAGGGGTGGGGTGATGAGTGGAGGGGGTTTTAAAAGAGGGGTGTTTGAAAAATTGGGAGGATATATAAATAGGGGGTTATATTGAAAGGGGGGGAAGAGTGAGAGGGGGGAATGAGTTGAGAGGAAAAGGGGGGAGAGGGTGGTGAGAAAGGGGGGTATTATGAGGATAGAGGGGTGTTATGAATGGAGAAAGGGGGTTTTATTTAAAAGGGGGAGTGGGAGAGGGGGTTTTTATGAAAGGGAAAAAGGGATGAAAAAAAGGGGGGGTTTTTGAGTAAATAGGGGGTGTTTGAGGAAAATGGGTGTTATGAATGGGGAAGGGGGTTTTGAAAAATTTGGGGGGTGTTTGAGTGGAAAGAGGTTGGTTTTGAGGGAGAGAGGTTGGGTTTTGAAATTCTGGGCTTTGTTTCCCCCTTTTGGAATTTATTTGATTCCACTTTCTTGTTAATTTAATTTATTGATTAAAAAACCAAGGGTAAGGCAGGCATCAATTTTTCTCCCCCCCCTATCGCCAACTGCCAAAGCCTAATTCCCATCGGGAAGCAAGGTCGGAGGAGACCCACTAATTTTTCCATGAACTCAAACTGCCCCGATTTTTCAGTACAAGGAACACAGCAGCTGTAATGCAAAGAACAAGTCATAGCCTTTTTTCCCCCGAACAACTTTATTGCCCCTTTAGCCCCCCTCGACCCCACAAAACCTCTTTTTTAATAGAATGGGGAGCCGTATCCAAGAACCTTTTCCCCACCCTTTTAGAATCTTATCAAAATTCCCGGGGCTTATCACTTCCTGGGAAGCCCCACACCCCCAAGTACTTAATAAGCCATCAACCCCCTTTAAAAATTAGCCTACACACTCCTAAGTGCCTTTTCGGGCCCCTTTTGTAAGTTAGTGTTTTTCACACGCCTAAGTAAGGCTTTTCGGGCCCCTTAGTAAAACCTTCACACGCCTAAAAGCCTATCACACCCTTAGTTAGCCATCACACTCCAAGTTGGGGCCCCTTTTCACCCCCAAGTTAGCCTATTCCCCTCCTGGGCGTTTTTCGGACCCCTTAGAACCTTTGGGCCCAATGGGCCCATCACACCCTTTTAGCCTTTCACACCCTGGGAAGCCATCACACCCCGGGGAATTTGTGCCCCATCACCTTTAGAAACCAAAACGCCTGGGGAAACCTGCCCCTCCTTGATGTAATTAATGTAATTAAATTTTTTCCCCCACCCTAAGCAAGCCTATCAAACCCCCTAAAACCCCCCACACCCTGGGAAGCCCAAAAATTCCAAGTTAGCCTATCACACCCCCGAAGCTTCCCTTGGGCTCCCCATAACCCGAAATACATGGTAAATTTGGGGGAAAGATGAGGGGAAATTTAAAAAAACGTGCTTTTGGGGGGGTTTTTTCTTTATTTTTTGGTTTCCCCCCTTTTAAGTACCCCCATTTTTTTAGCAATTTCCCTTTTTACACTTTTTACCACACCTTTTTCCGGAGCCTTTTCTTAACTTACAGATTTTTAAAATTTATAAGGGTTTTTCAATAAAAAGGAGCAGGAAAGCCTTTAACCCCAAATGTTGGCAATAGCCGGGTATGTGGAAAAAGGGTTGTTAGAACATGTTCCTTTAAAAATAATAAGGGGGGTACCCCCTTCTACTTAAAAAAGAAAATTAAAAGAAAAACCCTGGGTTAAGGAAAAAATTTTAAACTATATGAAGTTCCCCTCAAGTGTTGGGACAGAGAAAAAACCTACCAAAGGAAAAAACCCAAAAGGGGCCCCGGGGGGGCCTGCCCAAATACAGGTTCAATTAAGCTTCATTTTTTAATTGTGGTCCCCGATCCCCCTTATTTTAAAAACTTTTCAAATAAAACCCCCATTTTTTGCCTAATTGGGGAAACAAGAAGGCTCACAAAAAAAAAAAAAGGTTATTAAAAAAGCCCCCCAGGGGAAAATTTTCTTTTTAAAGTAATGTTTTTTTTCACCCCCCTCGGGGTTTTTTTTTAGAAAACATTTTTAAAAAATAGAGACTTAAAATTCGGGGGAAACGATAGGGGAATAAAAAAATTTAGTGTAGGGTTAGATTTTTGGGTATCATGTTCCCGGGGGTTTACAGGGAAACGCTGAACGTGGGGACTGGAAAAATTTTTTTTCTGCTGCGAGGTGTTAAATTGGGTCATTCCCTTAAATTTAAAACCCTATTCCGATTTTTACACTTTGGGAAACCCCCCAAAACCCTTTTCTATTGAATGGGGCCCCTTTTAGATCATTTATCTTTAAGTTTTGTCCAAAAGGGGCAAAAATTGTTAAAATTTTTGGGGTTTTTCCCCAAAATCACACAAAATAGCAGCTTGGGACCTTGCCCGGGGGTATATATCTAAAAAAACCCAAAGGGCTTTTTTAAAATTTTTGGGGACCCAAAAGACCCAAAAATTTATTCCAAAAAATAAAACTTTCCTATTTAGCAGCAGAGAGTCCAGTTAAAAAACAAATTTTTCCCGCAGGTATTAAACCCCGATTTAAAATTTTTCAAAAATTTTTTGATTCTTTCCAATCCTTTTTTCCAGGGTGACCTTGTGGTCCCCATTTGGTCAGAGTTTAGTTAATCCCATTAAAAGATTGCATGCCGGAAGTTTGGGTTCAACCAAAAAAATGCTTTTTCGTTTCGAGTTTTTGGTCAGGGCTGCCCGGGCCGGTCGTGCGCTCCCCTTTCCCGCTCAGCAATGAAGGTTTTTCACAGCAGTGTACCCCCGGGAAAAGGAACCGGGGAAAACCCGGGGGAACCCGTCCAAAAACGATCTTTGAAGCTTTCATGTGAACTCCAGTCGTGAAGCGTCAGATGGGCAAGATATTCCATAGCCGAGCTGCTCTAACAAAATAGGGAAATATTCGGGAATCGTAATTTACAATTTGAGAGCTGGGCCTTGATGTTTACCCTGTGGGATATTTTAACCCCAAAGGGGAATTTAAAAATTTGAATTTTCAAGATAAATTGGGGCATGCCCCAAAAAGAATGAGCAGTATCTTTTCTCTTCGGCCGTTGGAGTGACATAATATTCAGCTTCCTAAGTCGGTCCCAATACTCGATAGCTTATGTCTTTGAGTCCAGCTATCTTACGGATAAAGCATCGTTGGACATTGTCTAACTTCTGGATGTCTGAGATCTTGGCAGGGTTTCCAAACAGGTCAGCAGTATTCCAGTCTGGACCGCACCATTGATTTGTAGAGTGTCGGCATGACTACTGAGGAACGATCAATGAACGCACTGAGGACCCAAGATGTCATTTTACGAGCCGCCTGGACGGTCTGTTCAATGTGCGGCGACCAGGATCTGTCACTTGAAACAAGAACCCCTTAGTCCATAGCAATGTCTGTCAGTTCTATAACATGCCCTTTAGGAGTTTTGTACTGGATATTCTCAGGATAGAATGGGAGTTGTCAAGATAATCGACAAACCTGCCTCTTATTATTCTCTCGAAGGTTTTGATAATGTGAGACGTCAGTGAAACTGATCTGTAATTGGCAGGATCAGTTCGGTCTATAGATAAGACATTGGATTCGTGTGCACAGGTGTTGTGAACTGTGATTTGAGCTGAGAGGGAATTTATCCTTTTGTGAAGGATTCTAACCACAGTAAATTAAGTGGTGCAGATAGCTCTTCTCTGCGGGATGTGAGGATATTGGTACCTTTATCATCATCAGGACAAGCTAAGTATGGGTCGAGTTTTCGGGTTGTTTCAGCTCGTTTCGAGTTGATTCGGGGAGGTTTTTGGGTCGGTTCAGGGTGGTTTCGGGTTACTCCGCTTGTTTTGGCTTGATTTGACTTGATTTGGCTGGATTTGGCTAGTATCTGATTGTAGTATCGACGATACTTGTGAAATATCTTGGGAAAAATCCGAAATATGATGCCATTTTGGTCTGGGCTTTACGTATGGCGCGAATTCATGGAAGTTTTTACCGTCATCTTCGCGCATGGCGGGCAATTATTGCGCGCGATTGATTCGATCACTCTGTCTTCTTTTGGCGCGCATGCAGATTTAATGGTGTTCACGAAAGTGAGTGTTAAGTTACAAGAATTTGAGTGCGAAGTGATTGAAAAGTGAGTCGTGTGGGACTGGAAAAAGATGGGTAAAAGGGCAGAAAGTGATTGGTTAGTGATTGGAAAGTGATCGCTCTGAGTTTTAAGATTAGATCAGTTTTCTACATGCTTAAGTTACATAAGACGGAATGTGTCATACGCCTTCGTCCTTCATGGATAAGACTTTGGAGTTTGGACTGGTCATCGGCCAGGGCTCTCCGCCTGCCTGGCTGCGGACCTGGTCTTAGTCCTTTTAGTCGGTACCTGACCAAATTCTATGATACAATCCCGCAACCAGCTTCTGTCTTCAATGCTTCAAAGGTTGATTAGTTAACCTGTTACCGTTCACCGTATAGTCTGTATATATCTAATAATTGATCATTAATCACTGACTATAAAGCTCAGGAATGGAGACTAAGCATCCAGCGATGAGACTGAGGTCTCGTTCCGAGGACATCTTGGCACCTCTAAACGGCTTCACCGCCAGAATGGCTCGGTCCTTCCAGCCTCTGCAGTACAGCGGCCTGGGAAGGAGCTCCAGCAAGAAGAACATTCAGTTCTGTCCAACCCACGGACCACTTGGTAAGTTGTAAATGGGCAATTGATCGATTTTCTGACATTCGAAGAAATTGCTCATTTCTTGACTTACACTTTCACTGTTTCACAGCTAGTATTGTAATGTGATCGGCCGACGGACTCAATGATTGACTGACTCTCTAGCCGGTTAAGTTGTGATAAACTGACTCAATACAGTCCGTAATTGATTACTGACTGATCACACTTCAGAGCCCGGGGCAAGTCTCTGCGAGGATTGTATAGCAGAGGAGCGGGAGAGGGTTGAGGCTATCGCTAACACAAAACTGGGGAAATACTTCTTCACACGAAGGGGTTCTGACTCCAAGGTATGAGATTCACGTGATTTTCACGTGGCTGTAGGGATAGTGGTGGCATTATAATGATGTAAAATGGTGCACTGATGATGCCTAATTATACCCCCTCAATAGAGCATAAGTATTTTGCTGTAATTGCATCTCTATGAATGCTGCTTTGCTTTTTAAAAGTAGGTTTTCGTTTCTCAGTGTTTATGAGAAACGAAAACATACACATGATGTAGCAAACTGAAAGCTAAAAACTGCGATTTTGACCCATGAATCACCAAATTATGAACATAACGCCGGTTGGGTTTTCAATCGCTGATTGAGTGGGATAGAGCGCTTTCATGCTGAATTTCTGAATCGAGGGTCTGTAAAGATTTCAGAAAGATAGTTTTGCTGAATCTGATGATTTTCAGACAGTGGACAGTAAAATGTCTCCGCTGTGAGTGGACATAGTGTTGTCTATAACAGTACTAAATAGGATAGTGTACTGTTAATTGATTAGTTGCTCATTCTAAGGGATTAACATATCGTGTAAGTTCAATATTCATAGAACCATAAGAGCATATAAGCCCTTATTACTATTCATTTGCGATTGATGTAATAGATTAGGTTGATTTTGTACAAGCTGGCATGGAAGCAACATCCTTCTTTCGGACCAATTGCTGTGCTCTGTGATATCCACTGTCCACATTCTTTCGACAGTTCGAGATGACGAGATGTATGAAAAGGTGAGTTTGTCATTTTGCCAACAGGCTTAGCATATAATTTCAGTAATCCGAGGTCTGTCAGTAATACTGACAATTGTACGAGTTTTTCAGTTTGTATTGTATGTTACAGTTGAGAATTTAACTACAACGATACGAATTACGAGGGCCGTCATCTTCTTATGTGGGGTCTGGACTTTGGACCGCAGCCCGAGGACAGAATACTGCCAATGATAATACTTCTGTGGCCAGCATCCTGTAAGTAGTAGTTGGGCAGTCTACTTGAGAGAAGCTACTTATGAATTAATCGATCCTGGTAACACCTCATCCACAATTTACCTCATGTGATCACCAATTAGTGCGGCCATTTAAATCGCACGTCTCGATACATTTGCTGTGTTTAATGATCGTAAATCGAATATTTTCACTTAGATATCTTTGAACTAAGTTAAACTTGAATCGAACTTAGGGATTAAATTAATTACTCATCAATATTCTTACCTATAGTTTAAACACGAGTTTGTACCGTATGTTCCCTCGTTACATTAACGACACGCGTTTCTCATCGGTGACTCTAACTAATCAGCACTAATTGGCTGTATTTGAAGCTATTGACGACATACTGCTTGAGACCTGGCACCGTTTAATTTATTATTGTGAGTCTCACGCGGATTATCTTTTTTAATTTATCTCTCCCTTCTGGAATCACTTCCTGACACTCCAGTACTTTCCTTGATGTAACGTGTATCTGTTGGTACCCGCCCATCAAAACATAGATAGATTAACACAGCTTTCTGTTGTCGATCAGTACCATTTGGTTTGCCCAGTTATCTCTTTATTTGTTTATTTACGTGCAATTTTCTAGATTTACGATGGATTCATACGTGATGAATGAAATAATAGCTTGATTCTTTATTTGAGAGGCAGGTAAAAGTATTTCCACAAAAATTAATTTTTTACTTTCATAATTTTGAATTTTAAAAGGTAAGAAAATTCCCAAAATTCATACTTTGCTTCCCTTGGGAGTTGCTCTCTGGCCCTGCAGGTAGGTAGATGCTCGATGCTTGCTCAACATATTTCTAGAGAAAATAAGCATTGTTTATAAACCTACCAGAACAAACATGGCGTTTGATCATTTACCCGCCCAAAGAATAGAGATATAACTCCTTTGCAGCCACAATCTATCCAATCACTGCAAAATTCATCAAAGAACAAAGCCATTCACTCCTTTATCCACTTAGAGTGCTTCATTTAATCCACTTAATAAGTGCTTGCTGTTCAGCTACACGTACGAAGAGATTGGTGTGCCCAAATCGCACTTGGTGATCATATTCATCAGGTTGATTACCGCGCTCGCTTCTCATGGGCAGACACTGTCGTTGCAATCATTATTAGTGGCACCCGGGATTGCTCCATTGACCACTGTGATTAATTGAGAGCGTGCTCCACCGTACGCGCCTCATATATTGTTGCTAATCGCACATTCGCTTCCTCTTGTTGCTTCAAGCAACGCTATGTTGCTTGAACTCTGGTTCCTTGTCCTGTCAAAGATCAAAGAGTTCGCGTGGTACCAAAATGCATCAAGATTTTCTCTGTATGTACACAATTCTAGAAAAAGACCCAAAAAACAAAAATAAAAAGCATCATGGTTTAGAAAATGTTGGAGAAATGACTACCTAATGCGGCCTAAGATTGAGTCCGGCTTCCTTAGTTTACCATTCACAATTTTAAGAGCGATCGGCGGAGTCATGATTGATTTAAGGTCAAATAATTGGCTGATGGGGTGGCATTGGAATTTTGGCGAGATGAATATTTGAGTAGTTTAAACTGATGGTAAATTGATCAGTAGTTTATTTATTTGTTGTACTCGAACAATGGGGTGAGTGTGTTTGGCACACAAAAAAAATGAAAATTTAGGGCAGAAATTATGAATACAGGTCGCCCGTACTTCGAGTTTGCTAATTTGCTAATTTAAAGCATGATAAAGAAATCTCACAAAACATAGATGTATTATCGATTTTCACCGTAATATTGGTAAGAGGTGTGATTCGGATCCGATTGAAATAGCTGTGACGAACAACTATTTCTTATTTCAGGATACGGTGGCCTTTTAAGATGTCAGAAAAGAAGAAGCTGATAAAACGAAACCACCTCAGGGGCTTTGCTGAGTTAGTGATCAGCAGCTACTACTTTAACATCGTGAGTGATGAGTGTGATGAGTGATGAGTGATCATTGATGAGTGTGATGAAAGATGAATGCTGGGTGATCCTTAATGAGTGATCCTTGATGAATGACGAGTGTGATTTTAGCGTGATGATTGATGAATGCTGAGTGATGAAACGATACTTTCGGGGAGGGTTCTCTAAATTATGATGTTGTGTGTGGTTTGAATTGGTGTGTTTTTCCGTGATCAGGCTTGTGTTGTGACGTTTTCCATTATCTTGCATTATACCAGTTTTATAGAATTTTCAATTATCTTAGCTTGTGTACCACTTGCTGTACTGTACTTTTGACTTTTTTCTGTACACTGTGTACCTATCCTGGTGTTCTCACGTTGTGCCAGTCTCAGCCTTGTCTTGTTATGCACACATAGACATAAACAAATACAAATATAAATATATACACACCTTTTAAGAAATTACGTAAACGGAACCAGATAGACTTGTAAAATGGAATAATGGGCCGTTTAGTCAGCCCGTAACTCAACATATCAGCTTCTCTACTACGGTTATCTTCTCTTGATTTCATGCTTTCACGAATTACTTTAGTAAGTTAGTGCGCACTTTTATATACTTTAATTGGGTAGGAGTGTCCGACTCATTCGCACTTCTCGGCGATCCGTCAAAGCTTTAGGGAGGAGGAGGACAAGGACAAAAGTATATATATTGTCGGGGTGCAGGCGTGACTGCGTCTTTTGTGTTTTTATATGAGAAAAAGTCCCCATCTCCACAAATGTAGGACGATGATTTCATTACCCTCTCAGTTTTTTCCCTTGACACACTTGACATGCGGGGGCTGTACATCGTCCTGTATTTTATGTGACAGAGTTCTTTTTTGTTTTGTTACATCGTCCTGAATTTTATATGTGGCAGAGTTCTCGCTTCTTCTTTTGTCCACTCGGGACCGAATATGTGAACTTTTGATTCGTGATAGATCAAACTTTCTCGAAAACATAACAACAGTCTTTGTTGCATCTTCACTCTCTTTAGCGAGCTGTCGAGCGTGAACATGTTAACAGTTCTGTTGCCGAATATATCAATAATATCAAAAATAGTGCTCTGTAATGTTTTCCTCTTAGTAGTGCTTTTCATAGTGATATCTTGCATAAAATCTCAATTTTTGTTTACAATTCTACCTTTAATGATGAGATCAAACTCTGGTTCAGATGATAATCCGCCGTATTCTGGCCAGCACCAAACGTGCTCGAACCGTTCCCATAGCCCTCACTGAGATCGCACTAGGAACCTATCACGTTCACAAGGTTGTCAGGAAAACTTGTTGTTTTGTTGGCTGGTTTGTTGGCTTTTTGTTAGCTCTTTATTTATTTATTTATTTAAGTATTTATTATTTTCTCTGGTGTTCGTTTGGGTGTGCATGACGTAAGAAATATCAATACGCACTTTGAGACATTTACCGTGGTGGTTACATCATTAGGAAAGTTAACGTCATGCTAACCCATACAGGACCGTCGTATATAATCAAATGATTTAGAGTGTTACAGTATTAACTGCCGGTGATACCAATTATTGGAGTGCGATTGAGAAGCTCTATAGGGTGTACCTGGAATACTAGACGCTTCGATTATGACGTCATTACCATGAATGACAATGGTGAATTGATGACACAAGGTTGTTATCGTGTTCGCTCGAAGCTAATAATATTAGTTCGGGTACCTAACTAAACGGTAACTGGTCTCGTTCACTTGATTGGTGGTTAGCCATCTGCCTCTAATCTCTATAGTAGTGCAGACATCATGGACTGATCCACTCAAAACTCATTCATTTATCCTCACAAAGTGCATGTGTGTTCATGATGTGTTTCTGTTGATTTCTGATATTAGGATGTGCACTTTGACAGTGCTTTCACAGACCGATAACGTACAAGCATGCTACGAGGTACTTATAGCGCTGATTAACGAGTTAATAGGTCGAAATAAGACTTTTTTCTGGTCAGTAACTGAAGTCAATCGAAGGTCATAGAGACCATTTGGGACATCATCCGTACATCTCAATAGCTTGCCACTTAAGAAAATGCAATGGAGACAAAAAGACTCAAATAATCAAATATTGTCATTCATCCATTTTTGTTTCGCATATCTAAACCAATAGGTATGTTGGTTGGGTTACCTAAAACTAGGTAGGTTCTTATGACTAATATCCGTTAAATGTGGTTTATCTCTGAGCATTACCATCACTGACAGGTGCCATATAAACCCTGGGTTTTAATCCCGAGCACCTGCAGTCCCTGTGAGTACCCATTTGGTCACGTGGTACAATGTAACGTGACAAGAATCAATCCACGCGTGTCAGGGATCATACTGTGTTGTACTGTACAGTATACAGTGTACGTGCTTCTTGTTGTACCTCTGCCGTCGTAGCTCATTATATCTTATCATGCCCGGTTTGAATTTAAGCAGAATTCTTGTCCTTTTAACTGATATAGAGAAAGCGCAAATCAAGGCTTTCAATAAGGTACACAGTACACATTGTGAGTTTTTGAGATGACGTGTCGATAAGGAATGGAGTATTTCTAAGACTCGCTATCGAATAAACTCAGTATTGAAATACTTCTCACCGTTTTCCATGGCTCTGTTAGACTGATGGCTGAATACTGACTGCCGCTGCTGCTATTTTTACATTGAAATTTTTTATCGTCAATTTTTTCAATTCATCTACTAGTCACTATCCTAACCAAGTCCCAAAGTTTTGTCCCATCGACATTCATAATCTGATTGCAATCCTGTGATAAGATCCAGAATACTATCATTAAACCACTCTTAATTGTCTGATTATTAATCTACTTCATATCCTTCAGAAACTACAGCAAGATTTTGTGAACGATATTCGATGTGTTGGTAGGTAGCTGTAAGATTTGTGAATGGTACTAATTTTACAACGTTGACAGTTGACACGGGATAAAATTGACATCTCTTATCTATCAATATCATCTTCAAACAGTTCGATGTAGCAACATTTTCCTTAATGACGTCGCCGTTCACTTCTACATCAGAATCCATTGTCCCGATTGAAAATGCATCTTTTCAGGAAGTACCTCAAGAGAGAACCGCAACACAAAAATCAAAATCTGGTTCAAAGAAAACTTTTCCAAGTACGCCAACAAGAATGGCGAAATATCAAAGCAGAAATTCATCCAAGCATGCAAATCGCTGCCGGTAAGTAGCTAGGACCTAATGCACCTATCAGGATTTGAATACACTCCCAGTGGAACTCTCTGTGATTGAGAGTTGCCATCCATCCCCGAAAGGGGATGTGATGGTCAGTTGGATATAGCACGGAGAAACAAATTCCACTTCTATATTTGTTGATTGTTCTCTGAAAAAGTATCTGAAACAATTTAAGAAAAAGTATCTGAGAGAAGGATTCCTCAGAAAAGCGCTCGCGAGCAAACACATTCCCAAAACATGATACACAGCGTGTGGAACTTACATTATTAGGACATGGGTACATAAGTACATTTGTAAATTAGTACATCTGTACATTTGTACATTTCAAGGGTGGTCCAAAAGAAGCGCTATCAAAATTGTGTTTTGAGTTTCTTAATGAAAACACATTCACACCAAAACATGAAACACAGCGTCAAAAAAATGTGGTTACATCGAAAACGGTTTATTAGTACATTAGTAGATTATTGCCCACATATTGCCCGTAATATCCTGAAAGTTTCACATTGCTTTAAACCTGAGATATGCGCCTTTATCGCAAAGTGTACATAATTTCTTGCATAGTTTATCATGTCCAAATATGGAGATAAGAACGATGTTTTTCCTGTTTATCACAGATGAAAAGGTCGGTATATAATCCCTTTTTTGCGATACAAAACTTTCATATCTCCGAGGGTTTTTGAGCAATCTTGATGAAACTTTCAGGATATTACGGCAATAAAACTCTCAGGGCAGATAAAATAAACCGGTTTTTCGTTTGATAAACAGGGCATTTTTTTTAGAAATTAAATTTTTTATTTCAAACTGATCCCATTTATTGGATCTAAACACAATCTACCTACATTCATGAAAATTGAAGCAGGAAACACCATTTTAGCGATTTTAAATCTCCTTGTTTACAGATGACTCCAGAGGTGTCTAGCCAGACGAGAAGATCTCCAGTTATTTTAAGAAACGGTTCCAGAAACACGCGGGATTGAGCTTTTTAGAAATTGGACAAGGAGAAGTTCATTTATTGTCCATCAACAACGAACAGGTTACTGACTGTTTTAGTAGGATGTTACCCTCCCACATACTCACAGGTGAAGCAGATGAGAAGATCATCAGTTGGTTTAAGAAACGGTTTCAGAAACACGCGTCAGTCGAGGAGGAGCTGGACAAGGAGAAGTTCATACTGTCCATCAACAACGAACAGGTTACTGACAATCTTACACAATTACATAGCTAACCATATAGAATATGAACAGTTACTCATACTCGACAGAAAATTGTTCTCTCCGAGATTTTGGTTAGAATATGGTTTGAAAAAAGCTTGAAATATCAATTTGCTTAACGAACTGTCTTTCAGTGCTTATTGAAGTTATTTGACCTTCTTGACATGGATAAAGGAGGTCAGATCTCCATAGAAGAACTGGTTCGAGGGGTAGACAAGCTAACGTGGTGAGTGAAACACTTTTAAAATATTTGAATTACTAAATTACATTCACTTTACTTGGTCATGTAAATATCATGAGAATTATAGAATTACGGGTTGGGATTGGGACGCATTCCTTCAGTGGTTAACCGATCGGTCAAAGGATAAAAGGAAAAAGGACAGGCATTTAATCGAGTTACCGCTTTATTCGCAGCATGAACAAAGACGCTAAATGGTTAGCCTGGTTGGAGCAACAGTTCAGTAAGATATCAGGGGAAAGTAGACAGATCAGCCTCCACGACTTCACCGAAGTGCTCCAAGTCAAAGAGGTAACTCTGAGAAAGGGACCGAACACTGAACAGTTGAAGGTCCAGTCTGAATCACATCAGGCATTCTCGTCGCTTCACCAGACCAACTTTAGTTTAACGGGGGAGAAAAGCCATTCATGGAAAACCTAAGCCAGACTGACGGCATAATTCCGAAATCACCCATTTTTCGTCTTCTATGGGGAGAAAAGTCGCGTTTTTGGCCTGAAAACTGCCTTTTTCGCCAGTCATTCGTCATAGAGGTCTCATGGGTGACCAAATAATGGTTATCTGGTCATATAAACTAACGTTTTATCGCAATCTTACTTCAATCATAACCTGTTAGATTATTTGAAATCGAGAATCTTATCTATGATAGGACAATATTAATATCTATTTCATATCCACAATATGACTATTTTGCAGCTGTTTTTCGCGGAGCAGTTCTTCAAGTTGTTTGACAAGGATAGGAGTGGTACAATAAGTCTCTCCGAACTGATAGATGGTCTAAACATGCTTATGGAGGGCTCCGACATGGACAAACTACGCTTCTTGTTCGATGTCTACGATGTTGATGGTAGGTGGTGCCTCTCATTGATATTAATATCGCTTAGTTTAAAGATTTGCTTTTTAATTAATAAATCTGTATTTTTATTCAAAGGCGGCCTATGTGAGATTCAAGCAGATTGTTGCCAATCTTCAGTTTTCCTGCAGTAGTTCGTTTCTTTCAGGTAACGGAACGATTGATCCAGACGAACTGAAAATAGTCCTGAGATCATGCATGGATGAAAGCAAACTCGGTAAGCTACACATGTAGCTTACCTTTTTTTATGTAGGGTCCGGCAATACTGATGTAATTTGACCTTTTCTAATTCTAAGTCTAATTCTGCAATCCATCCAAACTTAGCGTTAGTTTAGGTTTAGGATTAGGAAATTCGGAGTTGGTATAGACTCTAGTCGTTCTTGTTTTGCTTCGAATTGTCAGTAAATAAAGCACTCTCATATCCTCAGAGTTGAGTGAAGACGTACTGGACGAGCTAACGAAGACACTGTTTGAGTCAGCTGATGCTGACAACAGCGGCAGTATAACGTTTGAGGAGCTCCATGACGAGCTTCAGAAACATCCGGGAGTCATAGAGAACCTCACAATCAGGTACTGAGTCAGGTGTATTGCTTCATTGATAAGGTAGTCCGAAGTGTTGCCAGTCAAGTGTATTGCTTTATTGATGAGGTAGTCCGAAGTGTTGCCATTTTTCCCTCCCCATTGACCTTTTTGTGAATACGGGGCTGGTATAAAACATGCCGTCATTTGATCGTTGACCATTGTCCGTTTGGGAAGGTGAGTTGACGATAAACACTGCTATCAAGTGTCACACTGTCACATCATAATACCAAAGTACCAATATCAGTGAATCAATTTTATAAATATTCGTTCATAAGTATAGACTGAAAACAATAATTGTGCTCATTTTCTTAACATTGGCGATGTCCACAAATTTCAGGAAAGTTGTACGTGATCACAATTTGAGGGAGATTTTATCAACAATGCAACACCGGCCATGTTCTGGAGTCGCGCAACACCTGCCATGTTCTGTTTCCCGTTTACGCGCTACACTCCGCAAGATTAGGAGTTTTGTGTGATATCGTGCTCTTATTTATCGCGGTTTCCATTTATGACAATGATTATATCATGCGGCGTCGCATTATTTTCTTGCAAGTTTCTGCAGTTTGAGTTTATTTGCGAAAATTCACAGCTCAGAGCTCACTTTTAAAATTAAAAAAAATAGAAAAATTTAGAAAAATGTTAATTTGATCGAAAAACAAATTTGATGGAGTTTCCTAGAAAATCGTTAGACATTCGTGTACCTCTTCATGAAATGAAGATTATGAAAAAGAATCAATCTCCAAATTTCTACATTAGGATGAACAGAGGATCGTGAACCACCATGGTAACTCAGTAACTAGCGGACACCGTAAATAACTACACCAAGCTATATTGGCGCGTTGTTTAAAAGGCTCATGAATGTGGATGAAGCATGCCTACGTCCCATATGCATTATATAGAATTCCGTTTCTACCACCTATTTCTTCAAGCTCGGGTAGTATAATTAACAAAACACAGATGGGTAACGGGCTCAATGCCTTGTTCTGATTCTACGAAAATTGTATGGAAAAAATCAACGAAACTAGAGCTCAATATGCTCCACTGATTGTCAGGAATTTCTAACGTTACCTTGCAGTGCGTCCCACTGGCTGAAGCCACCGCCCCCTCCAGCCAACTGGATACGGGCTTTCCTCCACAAAAACCTCAACTTCTTCACCAGATCGTGAGTATTTTCTTATCGATATGGGATGGATTGGTAAATGAAATATTCATATACTTCAGTTTCTCTCTGCAGATTTGTTTTTTGACCCATTTAATTTAAGTGTGAAACCATATATCCCTTAGCCTGTTGATTTGGTTTGATAAAGTTTCAGGTTCACTGTGTTTTGGAATTTAATTGAACTCAATTCCAGGTTTCTGGTGAACAACCTGCCCCTGGTATCTAACATAGCTGCTCTGGTGGTTGCCATGGTAATACTCCTACTCCTAGGAGCTTATCTCTACAGAGATTACTCGTTGTGGCTCATGATTGCCAAAGGAACTGGCAAAACTATCTCTGCTTGTGTGTACGTTCTTTTGATAAATATTGCCAACTGAGTAACTGGTAATTTTAAAATTTTTCTATCAATGCATGGAATATAATCCTACAAATCAATGAAAGTCGAGTGATTTGAATTAATTATTTCCGCTAATTATGCTAGAGGTTCGAAAAGCCTCATCGAATCTTTCTTTCTTCCTAAAATTCACCGATATTTATATTTAGATTGGTTCCCTAACGAAGAGCTATTCCCTACATTTCCCTAAACTTTTCCCTATTCCCTAACATGCACCACTCCCCTCAGAGTTCTCCTCTTCCTGACCATGTCCCGCTACTTGTTGACGAAGCTCAGAGCCACGCCCCTTTCCAAGTTCCTGGCTCTCGATCAGAGCATAGAGTTCCACAAGGCCATCGGAGTCCTGTGCATGGTGCTCAGCATCTTCCATACCATAGCTCACTTGGCTCATCTAGGTGAGTTTTTAGTCTTCGTAAACTGCACCTTCTATCAGTACCTACTGCCTATCTGACAATTCAAATATCAGCAGAATAAATATTATCCTATGATAGGTAAGCTGTACTTATTTTTTTAAATTTCGCGTCCTTTCATAAAAACATATGTACTACATAGGAATAGAATATGGGATAGTGATTATAATTCATTGAGTTGACTATTTCAGGGTACTCCGCAAAGGGGTACGAGTATCTGATAAAACTCTTCTGGATACACGACGACACTGCCCTGTACGGGTGGTTTGGAACTGCCTACGCAACAGGAGCTCTTCTGGTCCTGATCAGTGTTGTCATTGCCCTCTGTTCGCTGCCCTACGTGCGCAGAGAAGGCTACTTTCAGGTATTGCATAATGTGCTCTGTTCCCCAAATTATTCCACCGATTCTTTTATCGCTGAAACTTGTTACAAACTGAAAGTTTGCAGTTTTTATGTCTCAAAACAATTGGGTGTTTTTGTGGAGTGAAAAGTCAAACAAAGGTTGGTTTGATGAGGCCCTATACTCCTATTATTCATGAGCAACATTCCACATTTCCAGGTATTCTACTTCTCCCACATGCTCTACATTCCCTACGCTGCCCTGCTCTTCTTCCATTCCCGGAGTTTCTACATCTGGGCCACGCCCGCGGGACTCATCTACCTGGTAGAGTTCGTCAGGAAGTCCCGTCTGTTTACCCTCTCCTGGTACGGGCACACTTACGTGTGCGACGCAAACATCCTGCCCTCACGCGTGAGTCTTAGCGCGTGAGTTTTTATAACGTTGGCCCTCACGCTCTTGCAACTCACTTTTTTGAAGGCTTTTCTTCAGTCTATCCCAACAGCCGTACGGCCAATGACAGAAATCGAATACCAACAATTAGTCCTCTGTCATCACTCCTCGGCAATCGCTCCTCAGGTCGTCCACTTGGAGATCGGGAGACCTAAAGGATTCTATTTCAACGCGGGAGACTACATCTTCGTTAACATCCCCAAGATAGCCCGGTACGAGTGGCACCCCTTCACCATATCCTCGTCTGCCGAGGGGAAGTACCCTCTCTCACTCCACATACGGTAGGTGGCAACTGGCAGTGTCATTTTTGGAAGGCAAGCTTTGGATAGCTCATTTCAGTCACGAAATCTAACGATAATGATAGATCAGTGGGAACTGGGAAGCCATTAATGACTAATATCTTGTTGTGACACCCACGTAATCCCCCGCAGAGCGGTTGGTAACTGGACTAACAAAGTGTACGAGTACGTCAAATCGAAGGAGGAGGAAATGGCTGACTTGCAGTACATTAACGGCAAGAACGTGTCCACCTCTCAAGGAGACTCCCTGGAGGAGTCGCCCTGCTCCCTCCGGAACGGGGGTCATCCCCCGCCCCTGGAGCGACGCAGGAAGATGACTTGTCAGTGGAAGCAGATTGAGGTGTTCATTGACGGTCCGTACGGGGCTCCTGCAGTGGATATATTCGAGGCGGAACATGCTGTGCTGATAGCAGCGGGAATAGGTGAGAGAGACTCGTAGGAAGGTCTATTATATCTGTCTGATTTGTGTGTGCCTGTGTTTTTGCTAAGAAAGTGAACGAACTGAGGAATAGATCTCACATAATATGATAATTTTGCTTAAATCTTATTGCACATTTACGGGTATTCAAATTTTAGTATGGGGGACTCTGAACAAAAACTCAATGCCCATTATGTATCCCCAGGTGTGACTCCGTACGCTTCCATCCTCCAAACCATCGTACACAAGTACCAGATGACGAACCAGAAGTGTCCTGAATGCGGACACCGGTGGGTGCCGGAGGAAAACCTGGGAGCGTTTAAGATAAGGAAGGTGGACTTCTTCTGGATCAACAGAGACCAGCATTCCTTCGAGTGGTTCCTGAAACTGATGACTCAGTTGGAGATAGACGCCAGAGATATATCTGTTGGTAAGCTAGAGTGCTTAAATGTGTTGAGATATGGTGGATACGTGCTGTAGATGTGGGGGCTTTAGCTTATTGGTTCGCATATCTCAATGCTGGCTTGACTCACTGATAGGTCATGTAGGCAGTCTATTGCTTCACCATTACATAGTTTAGAAGTGATATTTCAGACTTACAAACCATAACCTACTGAAAACTGTGACACAATCTCTTTTTTAACTTTATCTTTCGTTACACCTGTCAGCTGCTTGCGACTCTTGGTACTTAAAGTACGATCAAATTACAAAAACCACGAACCATGGAAAACAAGAGCTACGCTAACTCGGATTTCTTTAAGTTCCTAAGCAAAACTACGTCTAGAAGAGCGAAAATCTTGGAGAAAGTTACATGTGGCGGGCCAGGAACAGTGGAAAATATCTTATCTCACAAGAAAAACACCAGACAAGACCTTGCTAATCACGTTGTGGATCTCATGAACAGTTTACTTGATGCTCAGAAATGGTTAGAAAAAATCCACGCAGCTCATTTTAGTGTGCTTGAGGATACAATTTCATTGCAGAATGAAAGAGAGCAGAAGGTTATGGACGATCTGAATATGATGAAAAGTGAGATTGAAAAGCAAACTTCTGAAATAAGCAATGTACGGACGTATTCGGAAGTAGTTCAGCAAGGAAAGGGCAGTGATGTTGGTGATGTTGTTTCCACGACTGTTCAGACAGTATTATTGAAACACGATAAGAAGAAAAACATCATTATCTATGGAGCCCCTGGTTCCATGGATTCCCGATCAAGATCTAATTGGTGTTCTGACTTGATTGAGAGTATGGATTGTAGTGATGTTGTCATGACATCCAGTGAGTACATCGGAACTGGTTCGTCTGAAACAAAGAGACCGCTGCGACTGCGTCTCAAGTCGTCATATAATGTGAGGAAAATGCTGAATAGAGCGCCTCTGCTCAGGGACAATGATGACTACCATGGCATATATCTCTCTGCAGATCTCACAGCCGATGAAAGGGCCAAAAGGAAGGCTGTTGTTGCCGTACTCAAAGAACGAATACGCAGTCATCCAGAAACTTGTTGGAAGATTAGTGGGGACAGTGTAGTTGACGGTGGACCTTTCAGGCGGAGAGAGAGTGAAGCAAGTAGTGAGGACAACGACTCAGAGGAAGAAAATAGCATCAAATTAATCCCAATTGAAGGGTCAGATATAAACACCATGAAAATTCAACTAATCCCAGTTGATTTTATTAACTGAAAGGTGAAGGGATTTTCGAGAAGTCGTGAATTTTGCCTAATGCAAACTTTTTCAACATAATGTTGTATGAAATGGAACTGGGTAGAGATAATAAGGGTATCAATGATCGAATTTTTGAGTTGGCCATGAGGCCAAAATTTTATTATTTATTTATATATATTATTATTTATTTATGTTTTTTAGTGGATGAAAACCCTGACGCCTCCTTCCTCGACCTACACATGTACATGACATCAGCATTGCGTAAGAGCGACGTTAAAGCTGTCGGGTTACAGATGGCCCTGGAGCTGATGCATGAAAAGAGCAATAAGGATGTCATAACAGGACTCAAAGTGAGTAAATTCTGAGGAGTTTTCTTCCGAAATTAAGAATGGAATTTCTTCATTATTAGGTGAAAAAATTTCTCGTCAAGAATTTTCCATATTGATGATACATTGTAAACGATCAATTCCAGGGACCTTTTCCATTTTCCAATATGATTCTTGTCGTGTTTCCAGGCTCGAACTAAAGCCGGTAGACCTGACTGGAAGGAGGTTTTCACGCAACTTGACGAAAAGAAGAAAGGAAAGGTGAGAATTAAGATGAAGGAAATGTTTCAGTAAGAGGAATATTTTAACTCGTACGCGGGAGCCAGACTACGCGTGGTGAGACAAAACTGAATTACAGACAATTGAAATGCAGTATAAATTCAATATTCACACTTTTTCAGGTGACAGTTTTCTTCTGCGGATCGCCCCTCCTCGCCCAAGTCATCAACACCTACTGCAACAAGTACGGTTTCAGATTCAAAGCAGAGAAATTCTGAAGAAAAACACCTAAAAGATATCCCAGGCAGAACCAATACTGTTTTCATCATTGCACAGTTGCTTTTAATAATATGTTATGTCAGAGCTCACGGTCGAGATCAGAAACGTACAATTTGTCACATTGATGATGATATGAGTTGAATCGATACACAATTTGAACGTATGCAAATACAATGGTATACATTCATACATTGGACAGTGGACACAGTCACAATGCAAATACAATGAGAAACAATCGTACCATCCTTGGTCCGGAAGAAATGATGATGATTGGAGTTTTGTAGTTCAGTTTGCTGAAGATATGACAGAATCTATCTTGTGGTGAGGTTTATAGTGACACATTTCCCAAGGCATACTTCCTCTCAATTGTCAATTATTCATCGGATTTCTTATATTATTCCTCAAATCGCTCGGGGTTTGATTTCAAAATTTGGTCACAAAACTCAAAAATAATACGAATGTGGCTGACAGAATTAAATATTTACAGATAGAATTAAATATTTCATTCTCTGAAAAATAAAAATGCGAATTTTATACCCGTGAAATGGGTCAATCTAATTTTACTTATCTGAAACTCAAATATTTTCACTACTTTTTCAAAATTAAAGCTTTTAACTTGCTGAATATAAATCTAAAATATAATTTATTTGTTTTAAAATTTACTAACTACTTAAATTTAAAATAGAACTGTGAAAGTATTTGATATTTTAACGCTTAAAATTATGCCGATTTGGTTGCTGTTTCACGCTTTTTATTTCTGTTTGGTACCGGTTGCATACCAAACCGAATTATCTCTAATCTCTATGGAATTTGACCCAGAAGTGCTGAATATTCAATCACATCAAATAAATGATCAATCACCATTGATAAATGTCTTATTTCACTGCTTTCTTTCAAATTTCACACTGAATCTTCGAGAACATTGAAAATGACATGTGAATCCTTGTTAATTGCATTTTGATAAATCCATTTTGCTTTTACTATCTTTGGACAACACTGATTTTACAATATTCGTAGGATGACAGATCATGTAGTTTCCTGTTCCCCCTGGTTGGATGGTGATCCTGTTCTTTTCCTTGATGAGCAACGAACGAATCCCCTAACGAATACGACATGAGCAACCAGTCCCAAGAATTGATAATAATTATCCTGTGACAAAATCAGTTCTCCTGTTTTGAGGTAAGCGTTTAGCAGTTCTAGTTACCATATATGTACACAATGGACATGCATCGAATGAGAAGGGATTCATAAAGGCGCACATTTAACAGTGCGCGCAATTTACATTTCATAGGCTTTCTGTCGTATTTTACGTGTTTTTATTGATCGATTCATGTGCACACGTCATATGGGTTAGTACTCTTTCGATGTGTCCAAAAGCGATAATTCCAATGTAGTTAGATAACCAAGAATTCTTGTTGAGAGACGTAACTCAGCATACAATGCAGACAAACAATTACGAGAGTTATGGTACCATACACTACAGTTCTCCATGGTCCTTTAGTCCAATTAGGAGAAATAATGCTACTGATGCAAATGATTTTTATGTTCTTTTTGTTTAAAGTTATTTGAATTTAAGTGTTGGAGTGAAATCACGAGCACAAGGTAGAAACTTTGGAAGTGCTCTTGAAGCCAGAGTAAACAAATGGAGAGGGTCTGCCCTTGAGAGTCGCTCCACCCTTAGTGCTTCTCTTCACGTAAGAAAGGTTGTAAGCGTTTGGCCCGGGAGTGGCATCAGATTTCTTGCTCTTCGGTCTTCCGGTCATTTTGAAAAGAGGCGTTTCCGTCTTAGTAGCCAGGTTATAAGATCCGGGGCCGGGGGTGCCGGTATCGTACTTATCCGGTAGTCTAGCCGTCATACTGAACTGAGGCAGGTGGCCGTCAGGTTTCTTAGGAGAGTACTTGTTGGGTGCAGGTACAGTGCAATCAGGAGCCTTGAGACGCATCCCTATCTTGGTTTTGGGAGCTGAGTTCTTTGAGAAAACAGTGTGGGTCTTGAAAGGAGCAGGGATATCTTGAGTAGACCTGTGCTCCACGTAGTTTAGGATGGTAGGGTAGGACGGCTTGCTCTTCACTCCAAATGCATATGATGTCTTAGAGAACTCATCCTTCTCAGCTCTGTACTTATTAGGTCCTGGCTCGCCTGGATCGTCAGGAGTAACACATCTCGGTCCCATGCGAGCTCGAGGGATTTTAGGTTTATCAGAGAACCTTGGATTGTAGGATCCTGGAGCGGGGGCTCGTCTTGTGGTAGCTGGCCAGGCCGGCACTTTACCCTCAGCAGATATGTGGTATTTCTGTCTCCAGGCAATGCTCTTACCATCTCCTTCAGGTTTCAGGGGATCGTATATCGGTCCTGGGCTGTCTTCAATATTCTTCCTGAAGGGGGTATGTCCGATGTTCCATCCAAAGAACCGTGGCAGAGGAGCTAGACTGTCCCCAGATACTTCATTACCCAGTCTGGAGGCTAACACGTGCTCAGGACCTCTGATGGAAGCTGGGGGATCGTAGGCTGCTGGCCCACTGCCATCAGTTTCATCGGACTTGATGAGAGGCATGCCCAGGGAGAAGCTCTTAGACCTGTCGTCAGGGGCCATGTAAGTAGGACCCGGAACGTCGGAGATGGGTCCTGACAGCCGGGCCCCTATGGAGTGCTTCTGAGAAAGGTGTCCGGTGTTCCCGTACGTGACATTGTAGGTGTTAGGACCTCTACTAGGTGTCACGTGCACATCATGAGTTGGTCCTACCGGACATGTTTTACCCTGAGCTTTCAGCGTGACCTTCTTGTTAGACCAGGAAATGTCTCCCCCGGTGTTATACCTGCTAGGAGGTGGTCCTGGTCCCACTGGGATGTCTTTAGGTTTCCCCACCACACTCCACTCCCCCGCCCCGCTCTTTGCTTTGAGAGTGACTCCGTAGTCGGAGGGCCCGGGCATGGGCCGTGCCAGGGTAGTCAGGAACTCTCTGTCTTCTCCAGCGTACTCGCCCATGTGGCCCCGGAGGTTACCACACGTGTCTTTTATAACCATGGTCCTAAGGGGTAAAAAGTTCAACTTTCTGTCAAGTACTGGTTTCTAAGAGTTCGAAACGTAACATTTACAACGCAAAACGACAGAAAGTATTCGATAATGTTGAATATTGTGAATAGGATACGATAGCCAGAGAGAATAGAGATAGATAAGTTTCTATGAAGTTTCAACACGGATGCATTTGCTCATTAGTGGTATGTTACAGGTCGAGTACCATCCTCTTTTCCCAATGACCTTCACTCCCTCTCTCGTTCCACCCTCGTCGTAAACAGAGAGGAGGAGAGACTGTCTGCTTGCTCTAGACTATGGCAACTATCCAGAAATAAGCAGTAATTTAGGACTCTAGTGAGAGTGTACTATGTATCTGGAGATTTGCCACACGCTCTTAGAGATATACGATTTAGTAGTGTGATACATCCAATGCCAGTATTGGCGCAGAACTTCTTAATCTATGCTATCCCGTCGAGGGCAATGACGCAAAATGGGAGTGGGGGAACAATATTTGAAATAAGTGGAAGAACAATAAGCCAATAAGTGGATAGGTATCAGGGCGTGTTTCATAGCCGAGGTTCACCAATGAAAACGAAACATTTGAAACGAATACCACTAAGCAAAAGCGTAGATAAATACTACTTATCGTAAGCAGTTAAACCCTACTAATTTCAAAAAGCAATTCAAAAAGATCTAAGCATATAAACGACGGATAACTAAAATCTTGAAAGCAAAGCCACCGGCGCTGTAAAAATGATTGCGAATTGGACTGTATTAAGTTATTGTTAAGACGTGCACTTGCTTGTGATTGGATGTTTAGCAACGAATATACAACACACAAGTGCACTGCTTCTCTGCACGGAGGTTTATTGCATGAGAAAATATTTAATTGAACATTTTATATTCCTTCGTCTTACTATATTCAGAACATATTATATAGGCGTATATTCATAACTCTATATAAGTCGCGGAGTAAAATAGTATCAGCTTTCTAGAAGCATGCGCGCGCCAGGCTCGAATGGAGGAATGAAGGGATAAAGCACGGTGTCGAGTATCGTCAATCCTCCTAAACTTTGAATGTTTGTTTGCAGTTGCTATCTTCACACCCCTGGAACCCCATATTAAGGTCCATTAGGCTATAATATTATAGCATTTCATAGCTGGAGACTAATCATGAGGAAATGAAATTGGTCTTTTTAATGACTGAAGTCGTTGAGATGCTCCAGAATGCCAGAATTGCAAATGCTCCCTTCATTGATGATTGGTTGACATCTTGATGGCTGCAACCACTCCAGTTTAATTATACTCCCACTCTCCTTCTCCATGGAGTGGACTGTGGAGTGGTCAATTCATTTCACTCACACTTCATTATTGAATCATGTCCATCAGTCTATTCCATGGTCAATTCTGTGTACAATTCTACCTTCCACATTCGCAGTCTACTCTCATTCTGCCTCATTTCATTCCCAATCTACTCCCACTTTACCCTATCGTGCTCCCACTTCTTACCCGGTAGGCGGTACTTCACTCACCCACCGGCCACCACTACTCAGAGTCCGCTTGAAATCATCTGAGATCAAAGAAAAAGAAGTTGGTTGGAACCCACTATCCTAAAATTAGTGGCCTAGAAGAAGTCTTGAGTCCTCATTAATTAAGTAATTAAACTTCCTATTTTTGAATCATCCTTTTATTTTCTTATTTTGGATCAGGTCATAGGGTGTCATAGAAAAACTGGTGCAATAACATATATGCAATTTAATGACATTATTTATGATTTCATCACGCACCAATCCGGGGTAGTTGACAGTACCTTAGTGGTAGAAATTAAGAAGTGTATTTATTAAGGACGTACTAATTAAGAAGTGTACTAATTAAGGCAGTAAAATTTCTCCAAAAATCAGGCAAATCTATAAGGACTAAATTTCACGTCGTTTCACCAATTTTCAGCCAAAAATACCGATATGAAAACAAGAAGAGGGCAGATTTTTTTTCATTGAATTCAATCTATTTTATTATTTGGAATCTATGAAATAGACAAAAGTAAAACTATGCGTTCTAGAGAAACAGATTAGCAAACGGGTCAATGAAGACGAAGAAGCTGAAGAAATGCCTATAATTTTTATCGAGTGATAATTGTTTATCATATCAAATTTGATCTGAAAAAAATTCTGAACCTGTATTGAGAGAAAATAGAATGCTTAATATTGTAGTGAAAGAAAAGATAGGTATAAATTTATAACTCTTTACTTTAGCAAAATTTTCTAAAATTTTGGTATTGTAAAAATTACGGTAGGTAGAAATTAAGATTTGTAGAATTTAAGGAGTGTACTATTTAAGGTAGTAAAATCGCTTACTGCCTTAAATAGTACACTTCTTAATTTCTACCACTAAGGTATAGCTATTACTGAATTAGATTACTGATAGAGCCATAATTACACTTCTTGCATTATTGTATTCTGTTCCGTTGACTTTCTAGGAAGAACATTTCCATTATTCGCTCATCAGCTGTGAGTTTGTGTCCTTTATTTTTCTCTGTCATACCTAAGCAGTGTAGAATACCCACGTACAGTATACAATATTATACATTCTGTATATTCTATACATTATACATGAGTACATGTGGTGTACATTCTGATGTCTACTTTCACTGATGTTCTTCTGGGCTTCTTCTACCAATGTTGGATCTATCTCCTAGCAGGAGTGATAGGGCTCCTTGCCATATTAGGTCTGTTCTTACTTTTTCTTGAGTTGTTTGCCATATTCTTTTTTGTTGCAAGCTCACCCAGGTCCCTGGTCCCTGTTTGTGAGTTTAGGTTGCATTCAGGTTAGCAGAGTGTATCAGGCGACTGATTGTTGACCAATGACCAGGTCCTGTGCAATATTCCATAGTGTGATTCGAATGAATGACCACCCCACTTATCGCTTTGAGTTGATCATCCATCATTTACCTTAACCTACTCCTAATTCGTCACCTAGGAACCTGACTTTCCCACTTACTCCCTAAATTCTGACCTTCTACATATTTCAGGACTCGGATTCGCAGTTTGGTACGTTTACATCTCAGATAGCTCCCACAAAAAGGAGGGAAAACAAAAGAAAACTAAGAAAACTGCAGGTAAACACACTACGTTTCAATACACTAATTGGGTGTGCTGTTTCTATAGTTATACTTACTGCATCACATAGTTTCGTATTGATATCAGTCACGAAGGCGCATGAATCCTATTATGTCTAATTATGTGGGCACATCATTAGCTGTCTTCATAATTGACTTCATATAATTGATAATTATATCTCCTTGATCTAGAGGAAGATTTAGACGGTACGAAAGTTAATCCAACACTTGAAGATGACGCGGTGGCACTGCCATTGCCACCGTTCCCCACGGAGCAGGCAATGCCACTTCCGATGCCATTGCCACCACCCAGTGACTCTGACAGTGACAGTGTCTCGATGCCACCTTACCCAGACCCTCACCTCTCTTCAACAGAAGATTTGCCACCTCCAGCGCTCGAACTGCTTCTGCCAGATCCTACGTAAGTGGTGCAGTTATCTTTTGACTCAGCCAGATGTAAAATTATGTCCAAAGGAGATATATTTTAATTTAACAACTCACTGTGTCAAGATTTGTGAAATTTTTGAATTACATCGATTTTGTCTGATGTGATATGAGTAGACATTTAACTGAACTGGCTATTATTATTGCAACCTTGTTTTCAGTGCGATAGACCGGTGTCCTTTATTCGGAATACGCCGCTCTTTAGATTTAGAATTATGTAACTGTTAGCAAATTAATCCTAATCAGTCCCAAAATATAAATATGGTGCCTAAGTTTGACTCGAATAACCAGGCGGCTCACTCCGTGATGATAATCTCCAAATTATCAATGACTAGTGATTACTCATCCTTTAAATTTCAGATGCGAGGAAGACCTGCATTTCAGAGACACTGACACCGAAACACTGCCCTCTCGAACAACAACCCTGGAGAAACTACGAGATAAACACCAACCTGTAGTGGTTAGAAACCAGCCTGTAACCAGCAGACCTGCAGTTAGAGACTCTATGATCAGTAGTGTGGGTGAGCTAGGAGCGGTGGAAGCAGTGAGGAAGAAGAAGAAACTGCCAGCTCCCTGGAGGAGGAATGTGTCTGTTGGCGCTGCTCCCTTCACCTCCTGTGACTCCTTCGTCTACAATCAGCCTGAGAAGATGAACTCGTCAATGCACAGGATGAACTCAGAACCTGCCGGGTCAAGTGATAAGGTGTTTTGGCCCCAAAAATCGTCCTACGAATTAGCATCCTCCTCGGATAGAGATAGTAACCGTACAAACCGTAAAACGAGCCGTGTTAGTTTTAACAGGAGTACTGAACGAGGGATTGACAAAACGAGTTATCATTCACAGGAGAATATCAGTCCATACCGTAAAACCAGCATCAATTCCATTCCAACGCCTGTGAGTGGGGCTGTCGTGCAAAACAAGAATTACAAACTCGACCACGTGGATTCTTACATTTTCTCCGACGTTCTGTTCGGAGAGTGTGACATGGCCCCGGAGAGGAAGGCGTTCCAGGGCAGCTGTGGGGACTTCCAGCTGAGTTATGATAAGAAGGAGATCGCGAATATTCTGAGGCTGAACAGCACAGCTCCTGTCCCGTACCCTGAGGGACTCCAGTTCGGATTCAGATGGCATCGGATGAAAATCATCCATTGTTAATTGTTATATAATGTTAGATGACTATCACTTCAACTTCATATGAATCAATTGAAAATGGCGTGTTGTCAGTTGTTATTCATTCATGATATCATCGTTAACCCTGACAATTCTTGTGTTGCTGTGAGTGTTACAGCTGTTACCCGTACCGTGGATTTCAAACCCGTAAAACCCCAAGCGGATATCATAAACCTCTAATTCTTACTTGTCATATCCGGGATATGACAAGTTATCATTGGGGGTTCAAGTTTTTGGGGTTCATGGGGGTTTCAGGAGGTTTAAGCAAATTTCATGACAAAGGACTATTTTCGTCGTTATTTTCGCCGCTTTAATATTACACATGCAATATTTACATTACACATGCAATATTTATATTGCACGTGAAATATTCATATTGCACGTGCAATATTCATATTGTACATGCAATATTTATATTGCATGTGCAATATTTATATTGCACATGCAATATTTATATTGCATGTGCAATATTTATATTACATGTGCTATATTAATATTGCACATGCAATATCAATATTGTACATCCAATATTTATATTGCACATGCAATATCTATATTACACATGCAATATCAATATTGTACATCCAATATTAATATTACACATGCAATATTTATATTGCACATGCAATATTTATATTGCAAATGCAATTTTCATGTTGCACATGCGATATTTATATTGCACATGCGATATTTATATTGCACATGCAATGTTTATATTATTTGTAATTCACCCTGCCTGTAGTCACACATACAAACTCGGTGATCTGAAAATGAGCGGGGCTTGAACCCACAACTTCTGATTGCCGGTCAGTGCTCTACCAATTGAGCTATCTCCCCCCCCCCCCTACTTTCAGTCAATTCTCGATCGCTTATATATGTGGCTAACAGTGCTATGTACCGCTGTGTGTATCAGATTTAATTCTATATATGGCACTCTTGGTACATATACCTTTCTCGATCAACGAGATATACCTGCATGTAGTGTGTAACAACACATTATCTACATGATACCTATGCAAATTACATGCCAATGCTTGGTTTTTATTTGTAATTCACCCTGCCTGTAGTCACACAAACAAACTCGGTGATCTAATATGTTTATATTACACATGCAATTTCTATATTGCACATGCAATATTCATATTACACCTGCAATATTTATATTACACATGAAATATTTATATTACACATGCAAAATTCATACTACACATACTATTCATATTGCACATGCAATATTCATATTGCACATGCAATATTCATATTGCACATGCAATATTTATATTGCACATGCAATATTCATATTGCACATTCAATATTCATATTGCACACGCAATATTTATATTGCACATGCAATATGCATATTGCATTTGCAATTTGCAAGTACCTGTATATCCCCTTCGCGTGCACCCATAAAATTAAAAAGTGCCAGACAACGTCTGGAAATTAGGCTTAGGAAGAAGCTAAGTGCATCGGCCACTGCTCTGAGCTCTCTTAGGCTACGGATTGAGAGCAACGCGAACGCGAGGGTATACAGTATGAGTATAGGTTATTAAGGTTATAGTTGCTTAACACGTATATCACTGTTTGCGTTGCGCGGCGCGCTCTCCGTTGGGAAGCGCCGCGTGCGTACACATACCTTTGCGGACTTAGTCGTAGGATGTTACCCTACCCTCGCGCGCGGCGCAACGTTCCACATTTGGACGTCACTTTGCAAGCTGCAGTCAGAAGAAATAAACGGGGCAACGTCCGTCGACGGGCTTACTGGCTTAGGAAAGGTTTTCCCCTAACCAGGGGTGCATGGGTGTCGCGTCGTCTCAAAATTAGAGCAAGGCGCGACGCGCGCGTAATTGTAAAACTAGGGATCGGATCTGGTTAGAGCAAGGAAAGGTTATAGGGCCAGGGCCAGGGGTAAAATTGCCAGACGTTGCCTGCGCCTGCCCCGTTGTCTGCGAGCCGGGGCGCGAGGGGGCCTAGATGGATTTCACCCATCCCTAGCGCGCAACACTCGGAAATTTGGAGGGTCGTGTTGCAGAAAAAATGTCGCGCGGCGGAGGGTAGGGTAAAATCCTACTAGAGGGGGCCAGGCAACGCCTGGCAAGGGTAAAAATATATGGTGTAATGGTGTATGGCCAACTAATTGCATCGCCCATTTTTTTTTGCTAAACACGTATACCCTGTTTGCGAATTGCGCATTTGCGCTGCCGGCGCGCGCTTCCCTGTTTTGAGGAAGCGCGCAACTTATCATAATCATGGTGAGGCCGAAAAGTGGGTTTTTATCAACGTCAGACAAACACACCTATGCGGGCTTAGGAACATAAGAAGCTTCAATTACTCAGCTTCTCATGGAGTAAAATAACAATATCATCTAAGACCCCAATTCTGAAAGCTGGTGTAATTGTAAACTCAATAAACATCTGAAATTCAGCTTTGCGAAAATTTAATGCGCGGCGTAAATATTGCGATTCTTCATCCTCTTGAATTTCGGCACTGGATATCTCCCCAGGAAATTCTTGCGTTGAGGTGGCAACGGACACTAATCTGCTATAGTAACGCTTTGTTTCGTAGTTGCTAGTACGTATTCTCATGTGACCATGACTTATAGTTTTAAGAATGGGTATGTGATTGTTTGATGAAGCCATGAAGAGGAAATGCCGCTGTACCCTGGAAATACAGCCGGTGCAAGACATGTATAACTGTTAAAACTTCGAAAAGGATACTGTTGATTCAATGCTACATCAGCATATGAAAGCTAAAGGAATGAAAGTAATGAAAAGAACATCGTGTACTTTTAATTGTACTAAATGATACTTGCAATCATTTCTTATGGTCAGCATTCTGCCTGAGTTAGTTAGAATCTGCTTTGCTACGGGGTATCAATCCTGAATTTATCCAGAAATTAGAACGAGATGCCCAGGCTCTTGTTTACCGCATGGACATTCAGTATTATAACGGTTTTGTCTATTGCTATCTTGAAATCCCTTTCTCTGATACAGCTGTTAGTCGCCCATGAATCAAAATGACACATGTAATGTCAACAGAATTTTTCATTGGTTATTCATGCTTTGAGTTTCAAGGACCTTGAGTACTGAGTACCCTATACTACGTGAACTTTTTATACTTGCCAGAGATCGTTCTTATGCTTTTAATCCAATAGATTGTCACAAATCTTTAAATCTAAGTACCTCAGTCACATATGTTGTCGGTTAGATCTTCAAATTTTAACTATAGAGTGAGGATAGTTCTTGAAATTTATCGAGAATTGGTCAATAATCGAGAGAAAAATGAACATATAAATATTGATTTGGGGGATCAGTCTTCGAATTTGTATTTCGAATCAGTTGTTCAACGTTGTTCAACTTTACATCCATTCGTATACTTCTGCTTCCAGGATGAAGGAAGTTTTCTCGATATCCTCAAAGACCAATGGCAACTCTCCTGTCCATCTCTCTTGGCAGTCTAAGCAGGTGATTAGATGTATTCATTTTCAGAATTTTACAGTTTCAATGTAGAGTTAGATCATTTTGGGTAGGGATATAAAGTTAGGGTGATCACATGGGTAAAGACGTTCAAGTAAAGGGGTTTAAGACGTCCTTTTTATGTTTAGAATCATGGTTGAAATCAGGATAAACTCAGGGTAATAACCTTTACTGCTTTGGAATTATTCAGGAACTGCCAGCAGGGTTTTAACGTTTTTAAAGCCTCCCCTGGTCAGTCATTAGGGACACCAGTCTGTGCATGACGCCCATCAGAACTGTTCCGGAATCATGGGTCAATGTGAAGCCTTTCGGTCAAAAATGGTTCCTTTGAGAGGATTTTATTTCGATCATAAGTTGTGGAATATTGCATTGAATTTTAATTGCCTAATTAAATGCAGATTTTGGTCCGTATTTCGAGTTATGCAAAGTGCTTATTGTCCGCAAATGCTTAATTTCTCCCAACGGCGTGAGAGCCTTATCATAGGGAAAGTGTGAGAAATTATAAGATAATCTGCAAAAATTCAAGTTATGATTCAGTGTGATTATAACGGACAAATTGAGTGAGAAATCAAGTTGACGTTGTACCTCAAAGCACCCGCTATTATGATTCATCTATAATGCGGCAAACAAATGCTCAGATATTGATCCCATTACGGAATTTGAGCTCCCCAGCCCCCCATCTTCTCCATAATATATCCATATCAACTCATGTATTTGTTTCAGGGCTCCTATCTGGCTGTGGGTGGGATACACCGCACAGTGAACATCTACGACAGACATGGTGAACTGGTGGACGATATCTCCCTTCCTGGGTCCTGTACCGGTCTCAAGTGGGACGCAGAGGGCAACACACTCGCAATAATACAGGTAAAGAGGGTCGTGGGAATCTGGGAATCCTGGGGTTGAACTGTAGTGAAAAGTGTGATTGTGAAATAAATCAATACCAAACAGGAGTAAAATTTCGATGTCTCTTCTTCATCATTTCGAATTTTTTCAATGTATGAGCCTATCACATATTCCAATCACATATTCTAATCAGCTTATCACCCCGGCCTCAGGACAAGTCGGGAGTGATCTACATGTGGGACGCTAACACCCGGACGCAGCGTCCCCTGGACAGCGGACTGAGGGACAGTCTGTCCTTTGTGTGCTGGAGCTCCTACGGTCCTCTCCTCGCCATTGGAACTATGAAGGGAAACCTCCTGATATACAACCATGCTACCGGCAGAAAGGTTTGATTACATTTGCTATAACTTGCACTATTTCCATTCTGATTTCCATGAATCTTTATGCAGAATATTTTGGAATTTTACTAGAATTAAATTTCTTACAAATACTCAAACACCCACTTCTCCACTTCTCCGGCAGGTTCCAGTGCTGGGTAAGCACAGTAAACGTATCATCTGCGGGGCATGGAACTCTCAGAACGTGCTGGCTCTGGGGTCCGAGGACAGAGTTCTAACGTGCAGCTCAGTCGAGGGAGACACCATCAAATCAGCTAACTTGAGGTACTTTGGAAGGGAAATCTGAGTACCGTATTAGCTTTGAAATCTGAATTGAAATGTTGATCTTAATTTGAGATGAGTACCGTGTTGTAACATAAAGCAAGATGTTTCATAGCTTTCCGCTTCTCTTTACTTCAATTTCTATTTAAACTTTCCTGTTCCCAGGTATGATCCAGAGTTGGCAGTGTTCTCGGAGATGAAATCTAACGTTGCAGCAACCACCACCCGAGCCCCTGGCACGTCCAACGACAACACTGTCAGCTTTGTGGTGGGCCGCAAGACCCTCTTCCTCTTCAACCTGGACGATCCTGAGAACCCCATCGAGCTGGCGTTCCAGGGCCGCTATGGGAACATCGTGGGGTACCACTGGTTCGGGGACGGGTATATCCTGATTGGGTTCACTAACGGCTTTCTGATTGTTATCAGCACTCACCCTAAGGAGATAGGACAGGAGTTGTTCCAGTCTAAGACCCATAGGGATGTGTTGAATGATATCTCGATATCGTTTACTCTGAGTAAAGCAGCGAGTATTGGCGATAACTGTGTCAAGTTGTACGATCTCAAGGATTTGCAGGACACCTACGCTATCATTAACTTAGAGGTGAGTTAGTGTTTATTGTTTAAATTTGTTACTTTCTGTTTTTCTCAAATGACCATAACTGATTCTATGATCGGGCCCGATGTCACAATGCTAGGAAAAAGCTATTTGCGGTCCTGAGATGAAAAAGTTATGAGATGAATCACAACAATGCCATTAATTTTCTGTGCAGGTTGAGTCTGGAAGTCTCCACAAGTTGGAGTGGTCTAGTGACGGGCAGCTCCTTTCTGTTGCCACTACTAAGGGAGATGTGTTTACCTACCTGACCAGACTCCCTGTACTCGGGGATACCTGCAGGACTTCCTGTGCCTACCTCACTTCTCTACTCGAGGTGAATATTGCCTTTGGCTCTGGAGAAAAATGATTTATTTTGAATGGTCTCATCGAGAATTGAATCATTAAATTTTTGATTGGCATTTGTGCCCATTCCGTGAGTAATAAATTCTGTCAATTTCAGGTAACAGTTGTGGATCTAACCAGCCCAGAAAAAGCGCTAACATTTGCCGTTGTCACGGAACCAGTCTTCATTGCCCTTGGTCTCCACCACTTTGCAGTTGGAATGAACAACCGAGCATGGATATACAGCCTGACAGAAGGCTCTAAGAGCTCCGACCCTCTCATGGAACGGGAATACCTTGGAACAGTCACTGAAATGTACATGAACGCTGACTATGCAGCGGTAATGTTTGAGAAGAAAGTACAACTCCATTTGATCGAGGGAGACAGTGACAGTGACAGGGATAGCAGACTCTTCCCTGATAAGGAGACTGACATTGACGATGATATCAAGTGTGCGGCGCTGACTCACGATTTCCTGATCTTTGGTACACAGCGGGGAACATCCACTACTTCTTCATTGAGGACTGGAAGTTTGTTAACGAGTACCGTCACTCGTGTACCATCGCCAGTATGTACCCTGACCACTCAGGTACCAAGTTGGTGTTTGTAGATGAGAAGATGGACGGGTACATGTATAACCCGGTCAATGACGAGTTGTACAAACTCCCTGAGCTGCCCGCCAAAGTGTCGGGTATTATCTGGGACAGCAGTGGACCGGATAGTCACGTGTTTGTGGCGTTTAACGAGGAGATCGTAGTCACGTACTCTGCTCACAGAGACATAGTGACGGGTGAACAGGTTCAGTGTGTCGGGGAGACTAAAGTACCGTACGGGTATAAACCTGTGGCAATGCACGGCGGGGATCTGAAGTGTCAGACTCAGTCCGGGAAACTTGTTAATCTGGCACTAACATCCCATGCGTACTTTAACAACCTTAACGACCTAACTCCTGAGGAGATATACGTGTATTTAGCGCAGCTGGTGGATGCGTTCCATAATGCGTGCTGTTTGAAGCGTTACACGGAGGCCTGGAAACTAGCGGAACTGCTGAATAACACCGAACATTGGCTACACCTGGGTAAAACCCTGCTAAACCATCTGGAAGTACAACTAGCTATGCGGGTCTACAGACGTATTGGAGACGCTGCTATAGTGTTGTCTCTACAAGCACTACAGCATATTGAGGATAGGAAGTTACTGGCTGGACACATGGCCCTGCTCTGTGATCAGTTTGATTTCAGTCAGCAGTTGTTCCTGGAGTCCAGTAAACCCCTCAAAGCTCTGGAGATGAGACGAGATCTACTGCAGGTTGGTGAATATTGGACAGTTTATAGTGCACTTATGTCTGTTGAAAAGATTTGGAACAGTCACAGGATTTATTAAATCACGATTATTACTTCGAAATATACTCTCTGAGCATGTACAATGACGCAGAAGAGTACAATGTACACAGTGTACATTGTGTTCTAAGCATTATAACGTGTAACATGCACACATCATCCAACACACCTCCGTACGTTTTATAATAGCTGTCGCAGTGATTATTGAGTAGAAGAAACTGCATAAAAGAAGCCATTTGCTTTCACAATTTCCTCATTTACTAAATTACCGGCTGAGTTCTGGGTAGAATATAAATGGAGGCATTGGCCCTGTACTCTAATCGCGCTTTAAATCAGACACACAAGCCGGTGGCTACTTATCATAACCGATTGTAACTCGATACACGGCCCACTCCCTGTTCTAAACATTAACAAAATACTCAACCATATTCTTACACTCAATACACTAAACGCTGCACAAGTGTAACTGATGGTTTTCGTCATCAATCGCCCATTTTGACTCCTGATAATGACGTCACTTCCCATCTTCCGATACGTAATAATTGCAGTGGAACCAAGCGCTCCAGTTGGCCCGGTCCCTGGCTCCAGAGCAAATCCCCTTCGTTTCCAAGGAATACGCTCAGCAGCTGGAGTTTACTGGGGACTGGTCTAACGCTCTCATGCACTACGAGAAAGGTAGGTAATGTGCAGGTACACTGTACGCGAGTCCTGTTTTTTGTTTTGTTCGTGTACAATGTATTGCATTCAATGTATTGTATTTCATAGTTTTCTGGAGCATTGTTTTTCCGGTTTTACTCTCAAGTCAGAAGTTGCCTCAAGACTCAAGTCTTGATTCTTCTATCCTAGGTCTGACAAAGATGCATATCCTACATCTGACTTATAAGTCATAAATTTTCTAGGTTTGACTAAAACCCACTTCTTAGGTCTGACTAAGACAAATGAGGATCACGATGCGGCGTGTAAGGGAGGTATCGCCCGGATGTCTATACGAATGGGAGACATTAGACGAGGGGTTAATCTAGCACTGGAGCTTGCTAACAAGACGCTGTGTAAGGAATGTGCTACCATACTGGAGGCTATCAAACAGTTTCCTGAGGCAGCCATGCTCTATGAGAAGGTAATACCTGCTTTTTTCCGTTATAACCGGACATTCTTTACCACTCGTTATTTACCACTCGACGCGAGACCCGTTTGTCTTGGTATCTAATAATTCATAGTGTGAATTTTCAACTGAAGTATTGAGTGTGAGCTATAAATTTTCTGGAAAAGATACTTACACGCTCTTTGCTTGTCAAAATTTTTATCTGATACTAATATTTTCAAATTTTTTGCTTGAGGCGGCTTGAATAGATACTAGAATATTAGAATTTTCTCGAAAATCTAAAATTCAATCTATAAATCAACTGATATTTAGTTCAGATTCAGAAGTATCAATTAGAATAAGTTTAAAGTTTCATTGCAAAAGATAAATAAATCTTTTTTCATCATAGAATCTAGCAAAATCTAGCATAATTGGCACAATTCTAGTTCAAATTTTCTTTATATTCTCTCTCATTTCCTCAGGCTAACAGTTTTGACAAAGCCGCCCAAGTGTACATGAAGGCTAGGAACTGGGGTAAAGTGGCAGAGATACTGCCCCATATCACCTCCCCAAAAATATACATCCAGTACGCCAAAAACAGGTTCGAGTTTACTGTTAGAAAGTTTAATGTGAGATTTTGATATTTAGCCTGCCATCTCATCATCAGTACTTATCTATTTTGATGTTAGTAGCAATAATATTAATTTTGAGTAGTTTGGTTGGTACATCATCTAATCAAGTGTATTGACTATTGTGTAACCTACTCTGATCCTTCTCAGGGAACACGAAGGTAAGTACAAGGAAGCCGCCAGTGCCTACGAAGCAGGAAAAGACTTCGACAGTGTTATCCGCATCAACCTGGACCATCTCCGGAACCCCAAGGAAGCCGTCCGGATTGTCCAGGAAACTCAGTCTGTGGACGGAGCCCGGGTGGTGGCCAAGTTCTTCCAAAACCTCGGGGACTATGCCTCAGCAATACAGTTCCTGGTGGTGTCTAAGTGCAATGCTGAGGCGTTTACTCTGGCTGAGGAGCACAACCAGATGGCTCAGTACGCTGAGATTATCGGGGATGACGCTACTACTGAGGATTACGTGGCTATAGCTAAACACTACGAGAGTCAGGGCAAGCCACTTCAGTGTGGTACGTTCTACTTCAAGGCAGGGGACTACAGTAAAGCACTGCACTATCTGATCAGGGTGCCGCCTAATGATGTCAATGCGGCTCTGGATATTGCTATTGAGGCGGTGGGGAAGGCACACAAAGATTCACTGACTCACCAACTTATTGATTACCTGATGGGGGAGATAGATGGGGTGCCTAAAGCTGCCAGGTAAGAAATTTTAATCTTTTCAGAGCTATTTTTTCATGAATTCCTTGAAAATATCTGTTTCAAGGATATTTCACCGCTATAGCAAAACTGATTTCCTTTTCCATTCGCCAGGTACCTGTTCAACCTGTACATGTCGCTGAAGCAGTACAGAGAGGCAGCCAGGACAGCTATTATTATAGCTAAGGAGGATCAGGCCTCAGGGAGTTACAGAACCGCACATGATGTACTCTTCGAGATGTATCAGGTGAGTAGATCATGCTGGGAAAGTAAAAACAAGGATTTTAGAGAAGAATTTGGTTGATTAATGGTGAACAATTTCCATGGCAAATACATGTTATCGTCTATCGAGGAGTCGATCACGTAAAAAAGGGGACTAAAAGTACAATATCATTGACCATCCTATCCCCACAGAATCTGTTGAAGCAGAACATCAAGATCCCCAATGAGATGGTACACAACCTGATGCTCCTTCACAGCTACATCCTGGTAAAAGTCCATGTTAAGCGGGGTGATCATCTCACAGCAGCCAGGATGCTCATACGCGTTGCTAACAATATCAGGTACGGGTTGAACCGGATTGTTGCTGAGGGTTGCTAACAATATCAGGTACGAGTTGAACCGGAGTGTTGCTGAGGGTTGCTTACGATATCAGGTACGGGTTGAGGTGTTTGATAAGAGAGAATTAGGGGATTTCTTGTTAGTTTCGAGGGGTGGGGTTTGGAAGTGGTTGAAGTCCAGGCTCGTTCTGCCAGTATTCATTTACCAGTCTTTCTCAGACTCTTAACTATTTCCTTTTCAAATGGTATGTAATACGACTCAAATACTAACATTTTAAATTATGCGGATAAATTTGCATCCTTATTTAGTAGCATAGAAAATTAGTCCTAAATTTCGGTAAGATTAAGCGAGATTCTAG
This sequence comes from Beroe forskalii, assembly GCA_011033025.1. Lineage (NCBI taxonomy): Eukaryota > Metazoa > Ctenophora > Nuda > Beroida > Beroidae > Beroe > Beroe forskalii. The sequence continues at coordinate 134,774 of WFMF01000268.1, read as the reverse complement.
TTCGTGCCTGGGATGTTACAGGTTCATTGAAATGATCCTAATTTGATGATTTTTGCTTGCCAGCTCTGACTAAGAGCGCTCTCGAACATTCTGAACTTTGTTTACGTTTTTTCCCTAATTATACCGGGTTCCAGTCTGGACTTAGTGGACTAATTCTAAAGCTGTGCACGAACTATGAAATGTTTCTATCTAGATTTGAGAATGTGATTTGAGGAATCCTTCGAACTATTTAGAAATTCTTCCACTGATTTGGAAGTCTGCGGTGTCAGAAAAAATCCAATGTAATGTTTAAACAGAACTTTCTTAATTTCCACTCCAAAACAAATTTTGCCTGATTTGCCAAGTGCTTAATTAAGCGCTAAAGGTTGGGTCAAATTTCATTGATAATTATAATAATGAATTCAGCAACTGTTCATATTTCTCTACTTACGTCTTACGCTTTAAATGTTTGAACTTATTTCTTCACACCTTATTCTCTCTAACTTCAGTAAGTTCCCTATTCCCTAATACCCACTCCCTAACACACCTCTCCCCTCATTTCAGTAAGTTCCCCTCGCACATCGTACAGATCCTGACCTCCACGGTCATAGAGTGTTACAAGTCCGGGTTACGGGGGAGTGCGTTTAGTTACGCGGCCATGTTACTGCGTCCGGAGTACAGGTCTCAGATAGATGTTAAGTACAAGAAGAAGATAGAGCAGATCGTGAGGAAACCTGATAAACAGGAGGAGGTGAGTGGCCTGGGGAGGGGGAAATCTGCTGCTTTTTTGGTAAAATCCCTCCCACCAAAGTTGGTGATGATCCATGCAGCTTCGGAAGATGATCTAGATGAATTTAATGGGCACTGATATTATTCAAAATGCCTGTTTCTCAATAACTGCCCCTCTTAGCCTCCACCCTCCCCCAGGAAGAGCCGTCAGACCCCTGTCCTCACTGTGGCTCTCTCCTCCCTCAAACTACTCTGGAATGCGGGGAATGTAAGAACACCCTGCCCTACTGCATAGCCACGGGACGGCACATGCTCGAAGGAGGACTGGACGGAATGTCCACACTGCACCTGGCCTGCTCTCTACTCTGTCTTCTCTGACTTTGTGTCCAGTGGGGACACGCCCTGTCCTATTTGTAATGTGGTGATTGATCCGGCTAGTGTGGCTCTGGTTAAGAACCCTAACTTGTTTGCTAAGTTGGGGGATAGTAGTGGAGGGGAGGTGTAGCATGTACCCTGATGAAGTACCTTAAATTTTGTACCTGAAATAGTGTATCTGGAATGATTGAATGGTGTACCCTGAATGAGTATAGCCTCAAAATCCTGCTTTCTGCTTTGTCCCTCCACAAAATTTTAGATATTCCCCTACTGGATAGGGGTAAGTGTAATGTCGCATTTATTCGCATGAAGTGCTGTACATGTGTGGATCTTCTGCGATGAATGAACATTCTGCAACATATTATTTGTAAAATAAGTTATTCAGTATAAAATGTATTGCATATAAATCACATAATAGTTGTAAAAATTATTTGGCGCTGGTTGCTGTAAATTTTCGTCATAAAAGAGCAAAATAACAGAAAAGGTATTTGATGTATATATTATTGGTTTGTTAATATCGCTTAATTCGGAATCATAAGTTTTTATGTTTATATTATAATCGCTTTTATACAAAATTTAAATGTACAAAATTGTAAATAGGCATTTTATTATCTTATTTCTGTTTATTATTCCCATCATATACTCTTGTGATCGTAATAGGCGTAATCCACGATAGAAAATTAATATTCATATTTCTTATTAATCTACCTGGCTTGGTCATTCCGTTTTGTCCATTTTTGGAGCAATGACTCAAGTCCAAAAATATGTGAGCAATATCAGATTCTCGTACCTACCAAGAACTGCCTCAATCCAATAATCTATCTGAAATTGTAATGAAAACGGTGAAATTGAGAGAAAAGTGTCATTTAGAAGTTAATAAAGACGATTTAGCCTGTACTACCTGATATGAGTCTCGTATAAGTTTGGAGCTACTTTGAGCTAAAATAAACCTTTATTTTTCTGTATCAGAAAGCCACGATTCTGGTTCGTAATTAGGTACTGAAACGTATCCACTATCCTTATGAACAATAAACCGTGAATTTTTTCTGAAATATCCCTCTGTTATATAAAATTCAGGCAACTGATCGTTGCTTCCTCTTTGACTAACCTTCCCGTACTCCTGTCTAGGTTATTAAATGTATAGTAGCGTGTAGAGCAACCTACGAGATGGCTACCGTTGTTGCTGACAACATCGCTAAAGCTCTTTCAGCCGTAGTGAGTGGAATTTATTTTTTTCTTGTGTACATCGTAGAGCATTGAATATCTAGTCGAGGTTTCCCGATTTTAATCATGTTTTCGTAAAAATATACCAAGTACGCTGTTTTACCTTTTAATTCCAGCAATTATTCCAATTCCCAAATCCCACTCCCTTGGATCATTAGCATGATTATTAGCATGCAGGCTGGTTCGTCCGTGGTTTGGTCTAGACTTCTAGACAGATTTTTGCTTTTGACTAATGTGGCATTTTGGCCACAATTGATACTTTTTGAACCGCGCGATTTTGCTACAGACCGCACATTGAAATTATACGATCAATTCTTATTTTTTTGAGGGCGCTTCAAATATCTGTTTGGCCCTTGAAATAATTTTTCCTGTCAATCATGGAATCATGCAGTATTTTAATGATGAGAATCAATTAATGATGAATAAATTATACAGGAAATTGTCTACATGATAAATTCTATCTAAATTGTACACAATATACAATGTGCTCAATATACATTGTATTTTGAGTTTTCTCAGATTCTCATCCTCTGTTTGTTTCAGGCGACTGCCCCCACAAAGTCTGAGACAGTGCTCCAGTCAACCAATGAGAACGCTCCCCGACCCGTCCAACAGATACACGTGCAACAGGTAAGATTGTTTAGGTGAGTCAAAACTTAGAAAATCACTCTGACACCAGTTTTTCCTCTGGCACTGCTATCACTACCCAAGTGCCAGAAGAAAAACTGGTGTCAGAGTGAGTTTTTTTATTTCAAAATGCACAGACCATGCGCTTCCGCTTACGCGAGAGGTGGTGGCAGCTCTCTATAGCAGAGAGCTCTGAGGTAGAGCGAGTTGTTTTATGCCATGGAAATAGGTCAAAAATTGGTGTCCCAGTTACAAAATTGCAAAATTAAAAGGACGGTATAGTAGGTCGTTTGTTATCATTATCCAACGTCATCTGTTTGGGTATCATATGGCAGGGATGGTCTTGAGTGACGTTTCGTTTGACGTCATTTGAATATTGGTGAGATGATAATTTCATTTTAATGTTTTGACTTTTGAGAGAATGTTTTAAACTCGGAGATTGAAAGAGGGAAAAGAGTCACTAAATTTGATTCACTGTCGCTAATAAATGTTCATATTCACTTCCATCAATCCCAAGGAGACTTTTCTTATCTGACAACTTTTGGTTTTCGAGATCATCAGTTGACATTTTGGTTACCTTTCTCGTGTCACACCAACATGAGTGATTAACTTATCCCAAATCACACGTGCCTTAATAACTGGAAGTTTTCTCGAAGTGTGTTATCACCCAAAAAGTCCCATGGAACCGATCTTTTCCGATTTGCTTCACTCTCTTTTCAGAGCAGACTTTAGAGTCATCTGGGAATGTTCATTGATTGAGATAATGAATAAGTTTTATTTTTACAAATATTTTGTAATTAAAAGCGATTATCTTCATTGCAATTATTCAAAACATCTGATAAGGTCCATAATATTCAAATTTAAATATATGTGAATAACATTTCTTAAGTTGAGTCATGTCCAAGGAATGCATTCTGACACTCAGCGAGGTCCATTGTCTCTTAAAATTTCTGTCACGTGGGTCTCGACAGATTTGGAACACGGCAACAATTATTTGGCATATATTTCACAGCGACCAATTACGATCTTACGTGTCACTTGAATCACAGTTAAGCGATTGAATCACTTAATGACCCTTCATGCTTTCATGAGAGCATGAGAGAGAAACAAATCACTTGATCACTTGAAGTCTCATGCTCAGCGAAATGATGAAAAGCAAACAATGTCTCCTTTCTCTCAAACACTACTAATGTACTGAATATTATCATACAAACTTCAGTATATTCATGCTCTTCATACCCCCAACATCATTTGAAATATTTGCTGATTTCATAATATTTGAAGATCACCACATGATTCTCCGAGATTCCTCCTTGATTGAACTTCTTAAAGCATTCAGCATATCACGTAAAGTAGGTGTTTAATGAATTCCTCTTGGGGTGTTTATGAGCATAAACACTCGCCATATTGTACTCGAGCAACAGATGTTTTGGCGTCAGCAATTCACCATTCTAAGCCATGATAATGACGTCACTCTCACTCGCTCATCCCTCTGGTGCGTGACCCTTGTATTATATACTTGGGTATGTGATTGTGCAAGCAATCTGCTTTGTCTCCCTCCGATGAAACATCTGTTGATTGCCATGGTAACCGTTTGAAATGAAAACAAACCACGTATGTTGTTCAAATAATAATAATATTATGTACGCGCAATGAGACGTGCTATTTTAGGGAGTTTCAATGTTTTCCAGTCAAAAGATGTTAATGAACACAGACCACAGCACAGTAACATTGTCTTTCAGTAAAAATAATGCAGTACATGCAATATGATAGCCCTGGAAAAACCCCTCCTCTACGATTCAAATGTTAATTGATATCCCGCGAAATTAGTAAATTTAATAACCAAAAGTTTTGAATTGAGAAAATTTATGTTAGAGGGAAGGCTTCGGAACAAATCCGAAAATAGATCAAATGAAAGAGCCAAATATTTACTGTTTCAGACCACCTGGTACAGTAATTACACTTGTGTTGTATTCTAGTTGCAGTTGAAAGTTACGAAGTCTAAAAAGGGCATTTCATTGTCATCAATTGATAACTTAGAACCATGATTATGACTTCATTACCCATGACTTTCTGCCAGTATCCGACTTATTATCATCATTGCAGTTGCTGTCTCATCTTTATCACAGTCTCCCCCTTCATTACAGTTCAGATCATGAACCTGAATCACACTTAATAAACTCCTTATAAATTTCTACATGTTCTAAATTCAGTATGATGTATCAAATTGGACTCTTTACTGGATCCAGAAATGAGCGAAATATTATCAAATGATTATCTTCCAATTATCTCACTTTTAACGTATTAGTATAATATTTTAGATCTAGAATTGAATCTAGATTTGAATTGAATAATTCCTCTTCACGACACGACAGACTGTTGATTAATTTGAGCAGACAACACAATGCCTGTCCCCTCTCATCTGCACCTCTCTGGTACGAAAATGCCCGAATGAGAAATAGGCGGTCTTTATTTCGTCATTATCATAGCACAAAGTAATAAGTTGATGACGCTGAACCGCTTTATTTTTCGAGAACAGGGTTCGAAATGAGTATTGCAGGAGTAGGTCTTGATCAATTCAGCATCATAAGTCATGAAAATGACGTCACTTTCAGCCGCTCTTCTTCCTTCAAGATCTCTACATTGTCAGGGCGGGTTGAAAGGAATAATATTTAGACCTTTTGAGGAACAGCACACGTACAAACAAAATCAGACACTGAGAAAACTGAACCATGTCCTCGGTTTGAAATGGTATCACGTGATGTAAGTGTGAGGTGCCGGCGGCAACTTTGAACTGAAATATACGGAACAATGGATATTAGGAACGGATCCTAACATAAATCATAACAGGAATCATAGCACGAGTCTCTTGAGTATTGACCCCGAGTCTTCTCCACGAGTCATTTGACTCTTTGAAAAAATTGAAGCACCGGGTCTAAAAGTTAGCACTTTCTAAATACAATGGAGTTGTGGTTATTCTAAAGAAACTTGGTCCTACAGTTGATAATACGGTATTCAGACACCGCATAGATAAGAAAGCAAAAGAATGTGGTTAGCAGGACTGTGTAACGTGAGTCACCTGACCACTGGCGTTTTTCTATAATTTTGTTATATTTTTTGCATAATGCATATCCACATGAAGCCATACATTTCGCAAGGTTTTGAATGAAATTTATTTTTTGTATTCTTCATAGACTACAATGTATTGTACTACCTAAAACCAGTATCAACATAAAATATTTTCCCAATACACTGCCATGTTGCATGTCTGTAATTACATGATCTAAATTTCTAATCCAGTACTCACTTGATCGTTAAATGTCACGTGCAATTATCTCCACATATCGCACTCCTGCACCAATGTTTGACCACTATAATAATAACTGTGATCTTCTTTAAATATATTTTAATCGCACCGTACAGATTTAACCGGTGATCAGTCGCTTCTGAGAAATTGACTGCCGCATTACACAAGTTGAGCTGATCAATAGATTCTCCCACCGATCTGCTTTTTCTTCCCTTTATCCCCTCCTCTCTCTCTCTTTTATGCTCCATACACCCAAACAAGCGATTTTAATTCATCAATCAACCATTGAAAACCATATCAGTGACATCATTCTCAATCACCAATTATCCGTGCGCGCGCGCTCCTCATAAACCCGTGATGTATAAAAGACGAAGAAAATACGTCTTGAGATTCATCCCTCTCTCCCTGTATATAAACGTGGTGCGCGTGTGCCTTTATATATGTTAATCATATGATATAAGTAGCTACTGTAAACAAATTTACAGAGCACACTCTATAATTGGTAGCTTGGTGAGCCACTGCCTGACTAGAGCACGCGGATCTCAGCGTGCTCAGAATACTCATGGAATGGAGGATAGAGAAGTGATGTTTGACTTCTTTCCATAGATATACCATCAAGTAGTGTGAAAGGACACGCCCACTCTGGTGTGAGAGAGGGGGTGGGATGAAGGGCTCATCGGAAGGAGGGAGAGCTCATAGCAGTTAGAAGTCTGTCTTTGTAGTGGAACACAAGGAAATATATTGTTGTTCAAAAACACTCGGACTACAGTCAATAACAAATATACTGGAATACCATTACCTCATTATATGTTCTACTCCTACCATTAGAGAATACTCCCCCTGGTCACGTGACCTGCGTTCTGAATCCTCATTGGTCGGTGCTAGTCACGTGCTTACCATACCCATTTACTATTGGTCGACTTCGTTGCTAATAACCGTTGCTATTGGTCGGTTAGGCTCGTTGCTTGCCGACCATTTCAGCGGTTGAGTCGTATCTAACGGCTACTAAATCCATCCTAGTTTTCCTCTCCGACAGTTACTAGGTTACGGGACGTTGTTTATTCCGGGGTACACATAGATTGCTTGGTGACGGTCGTCAGGTGACAGAGCGACCAGGTCGTCCTACCTCTCGCTCTCTCCGCTTCCGCATCACCCGGTGACACAGGGGTGACAGTATTAGGTGACACTTGGCAGGTGATACATTCTCTGGGATGCAGGACGGGGATCAGTTGAACGTCGTCACGGAACTCGTGAGTTTAACACCTTGCTATGATCGTCACCCAAATCAAAAACTGAGCTCACGGAAAGTTTGAGTTTTTCAAACCAAACGTTTGTTCCCTGAGCTACATTTTTCCGGCCATTTGACTGCCCCATTTTCGTCTTCAATGCGCTCTACCCTGACTCTATTTCCGCTCTATCGACATCCCTCAAATCTGTGAAGAAAGGCCGCATACAACCACTTCTTGAGAGCATGATATCACACGTTCCTAGCACCACTTACACTTGTAGCTTAGTGGGGGGAGGGAACCACGGCGTCTCATTGGCTGGAAGGTCCCTCTCCTCGCATTTGATTGGATGAGACGACCTGCACCTTTCCTTGCACTACACCGCCAAGCACGCCGTTAGATCGGTCAAATCATAGCACGTGATGTGTCACGTGACCGTCAAACTTACATCATCCGCTCGACAGAGCTCAGCATTCTCAAGTCACGTACTTGAAACAGGCGGCTAAGAGTGACGTCATTATCAGGGTTTTACGTAGCAAAATGATGACATGAAATGCCTAATTTTTCTGCGAAACCCCCACCTCTGCTTCTCCCACCCTCTATACTAGACGAAATGTGTGGTTTTCTCTGAGGGGGTAGCCATGGTTACAGGGGGTCCATCCCAGCAACGCCAATCTATCCATAATCTCAACAACTCGTCTCATTAATCACCGTCCATATATTATACCCACGCACATTACGTGTGTTTTTTCACTCACTCCCTTCCTAACGTTTCCAAGGTAACATGGTCACAATCTCCATGCTGTACGATGATGATATGTACACACCGACAGACAAACACACGTACACACATACAGTGGAGGTAGAAGTTAATAGTTGTCATGGTAACGTGTTCTAGTGATCATCACACGCTGATTAACGTGTATTATAGGGTGTTGTGGCACTGAACTGTAGCAGTGTTCTGTGTCCAGTCTCCACTTTGATTGAGTGTAGCTCATATATCGTTTTTAGTTCTCCTCTCGTTTTTCACTTCCAGAAAAAGGTGTCTCATTTCGCGGGGCTGTGTCGTCATACATAACACGCCATATAATTGTCTACAGTTCTCCCTCCCAAGCTCTCATGTGACATGCACTCTGCTTGAGCGGGGTCTAGATTCAAGAATTTCTCAGTTTTTTGTTGTTTCTGATTGGTTGATTTCCTCCTTGATTTGTTGTCGCTGGCTCTGATTGGTTGTTGTCGTCTTTGATCCCTGATGACGTGCTCACCAGCCTCACCTCCTCCACAAAACCCCAGAGTTAAAATAGAACAGGTGAGAACCCTCCTGCGTCAATTCGGTCGTCTAGAATTCATATCCCAATTTATATCGGATATGTGTCTTCAGACATGGTCAATACTGCCTAAAATCAATGTAAATTTGTTGTTAAATTTGTGGAAATTGCTCTTTGAACGATCTCTTCACTGAAGCATTGAACCGGTCACTTCTGTATAAAGCTGTTAATGTGTTTCATCGCTTCGAGTTTCTTGGAGTAACAAAATTACGGTTTTCGAATGATATTTGATCTTAATGCTCTCGAATTGTTCTGCAACCGTGAATAAAATTTGAATTTTCCCGAATTCTCAGAAAAAGGTGCCCTTAACAGTGAAATTATCCCTTGTTTCTTTTGGTCGTTATTCAAATTTATGCGAAGATTTGGGAGACAGTGAGAGTGAGAGTGTATGGTAAGGTAGTTGGGACTTGGGATGGAAAAATGGCCATCTCAATAACTATTCACCAAGCTCACCTCCCTACTACTACTCCTTTCTGTGTAGAATTATCAAAGTGCCCAAACTAACTCACGTCTCCTCGACTGTCCCTGCACTGTAATCACTGTATAGTAATGAGTATAAATTCTCCAGATCCATCCCGATGATATAATATTATTATGAGTGAATAATAATAATGATAATCGGCAGCCTCTACTGGAGCACTTCACAACTACCCACTCGCGAGTGTGGAATTATTAGGCCCTGTCTTGGCAAATTTAGGGGTAATTTTCGGGGCCCTCCGAGGCGACTTGTCCCGCTAACTGGGGATGTTAACCACGATCCACGTACGCATTTATTTTACTAGACAGAGCAACGGTTAGTGGATCAATGATTTCGATGATGTGACATCATCCCTCCTGATATATTACATCGTTAAGTAAGTCTCGTTTAAAATACTTCCTTGTGTTTAACATTCAGTATAATTGTTCATCAGGACTGCAAGCTAGACGTCTCCAGGGAGTCTAATAAAGTGGGGTTCGTGCCGTATCACTCACTGACGGCCCCCGCCGGTGGTACCCCACCGCCTCTAATCACAGCACCCAACATCTCACCTCCTCCTGAGACATCCATCTCATCATCATCCCTTCAACATGCTCCATCCGACATCACTCCAAACATCAAACCTTCACGATCAGATGATGATGGATCCTCCATTCCTGGCCCTTCTTCTGCTGCCACCAAGCCACCTTCAGTAACTCCGGTGGCTAACCTGGTGGCTCGGACACTGCCACCACAAGCCACTCAGAGTGGGGGGAGTTCCACTCGGAGTGGCTCCAAGATCCTGCCACCACGCCCTCACTTCGTATTTCACCCCTACCTCACCCCTCACCGAACACCCAAACAAGAGGTATTCATGTTACTGTTGTAGTGAGTTTTAGGGAGTTTTATCACAGTTTTTAGAGAGTTTGTTCAGTGCTATTTTGAATGTTTTAGATATGTCTGACGTCTGTCTGTTGTAATCTTTTATATAGGTGTCGGAGTGTAAGAATGGTAGAATATTTGAATGAATAATAGATGTCGCTATAATTGTTTCTCTAAGGTTTCTTGGTGGTACTACTTGCCAATGGGGACAAATATATAAGTAACACTCCTATTAGGTACTCCACATTTTCCCACTTAACAATTTACCCCCACTTAGAACATATAAACGTGCCTTACAATAGAACAAATGGTTACTTATTTTCGAAACACACTCAATGACAATAATTGCTCCATTGTATCTGTTGCCTATATATGTTGGTCATCGGACAATGGTCCTCCCATCGTTTAGAACAGTAAATGGTCCCAAGCAGATAATGGGCCGCTAATCGCCATCAATTCACCATTGTAAACCCTGATAATGACGTCACGTTTAATGGTCTGTTATTGGTAAGTGCGTCCTATTTAGAACAGTAGAAGGTATCGGAGTGTGATTAGTCCGCCAATGATCTGTCATCAGGTCATTGTATTCTTCTCGTTACGTGTTGCTGTTTTGTGAGAGCCACTTGATTTCCTCTTCCCTAGAGGTAATGGTGGGAAGTCGTTTCCTCTTTTTGGGCTTTCCAAAAATAAAAAATTAAATCATCCATCAAAACTTTTAGCACTTTATTTAATCTTGAGTGCCTCAAAGTTTCACAGACTCACCTCTTAAAGGTGCAACTATTTTTGTTCTCATTCATCAAAAGTTCAAATCACTAACAATTCTAGAATGGTTTTCCTGTAAATAGTATTTTCCTGTAACTCATCTCTCCTCCCCAGATCACGACTACGGGCGGACAGGCAGCTCGTAACACGAGCACTTCTACTGGCACTGGAGGGAGCAGACCTCACGTAGCCATCCTCAGGCCCATCAAGGGGAGAAATGGACAAACCCTCCACATAGGTGAGAGCCCGTGTCACGTGACTTATGCGCGTGACTACTGCTTGTGGCGCGTGACTAATGTGCGGCGCGTGACTAATGCGTGTGGCGCGTGACCAATGTGTGGCGCGTTAGTGCGTTACAAATGCGCGAGACGCGATAGAGGAGCGTGATATCAGGTCATGTGATGAGTGATCCCGCGGTCTTTCTGATGAGCAAAGTCACGTGCGTGAGGAGGTGCTCACGCCAAATCGCTATTTTGTAGATAGTTTCAAGATAAAAGAAGTTCTTTTAATAGGAAAACTTTCCATGCCACAAACTCAAAGATCGTGAAACTCTCCTGAGACAATTATGAATGTTCCAATCCTGTCTGTAATTTCTTTTCCCTAACGAGCCTTTATCTCGTCACCAAGACTTCCCTCCAGCAATTGATCCTGTCTTGGTAATCCCAGTTAGAAACCCCAATTTGCTGTCTCTCAACTAGTTCCGCTACCAATAATCCGGTCTCGGAAATGATTGCCTAACCAATAGCTGGGAGAAATTTTCCATGTTTTCCTGATATACGAAAATTAGAACCGTTTGAGAGAAACCTTTTCAAAACAGATGTAATTGTATAATCCAAATTGCGCTGTAGGTCTCTAATCCTTTTCCTATCATGCATTGTTATACACGGACCAGCGTTAATTCCATTAGACACCTGCCATGCCCCCTCCTACCAGTATATCAATTAATGTACAGTTGAATTACCGAGGTGCACCATTCCTTACATGATCTATCTCTATTATATTATCAGATTTATATTAATTCTGTGTACGGTTGGGGGGCGTATGAACGCCACTTTGTACTGATCTGGGCATTATCAGAGCTGTAGTCCTTGGAAGTCGTTCAAAACAGGTGCCTAGCTCTCTGCTACAACTGTAGGTGATGTGATATAGGTACCGGTATATCTGATACAGGTCAATCATGAACTTTAGATGGTTGAAGATGATGTCATTATTATGGTCTAAAATGATCAAATGTTGACAATGAACACCCTATTTCTAACTTATGACCTGCTATGGAGCACTACAGACTATGCCTCTACTTAAATATAACGAGAACAAATTTAATTTTGATATTAAGTGGCAGACAAGACAGGTAAAGGCGTTTAAATGAATCAATACTAAGGTTAAACCATCCTAAATCAATTACCCATCACTCATTTCAATGGTTGGGAGCTGTGCATTAATGCTCAAATTCAATTGATTTAGGGGTACCGGTCGTTGTCTGGGACTTGGGCCAACATGCCTCTATACAGAGAACATGGCACAATAAAGTCGGTTAAAGTCAGGCGTCTACGTGTGTTTAGGGTTAATACGTGGCGTAGATTCCTGATGAGTTCAATTAGTTTGTAATATATTCTTGAAGACGTGCTAGTCTAGTAATGATATGTAGTTTGAGGGTGCCTCTTTTCGGTTGAAATGTGGTAACGGAACATGGTCCCTACGATGTGCATGATCTCTGATTTTAATAATTTAGGTTAGCAGTCTAATTAGTAAACTCTAGAGATATTATCTCCTTTTTCTAGTAGAGTTGTAGTTCCAACCAGATCATGTATCGGCTTTTTTCATTCACGCCGTAGATTTAAAATTTCCCCAAAATGCTGAAATTACTCCTACTCTTGTCTACAAATAAAACTGTCACTAATCTGCTACAATTCGTACTATTTTTGCACACAGATCCCCCAATTCCCCTCCTAACACATCCTCCCTCCTTCCGCAGCCAGTTCCGGGAGTTCCTCGCGTGGGATTCCCATCCAGCTGCAGCAAAGTGGGCAGACCACGTACATCCAGCTAGATAACGCCACCTACCGGGCCCTCACAGGGAAACAGAGTGTGCCAGCGGCACCGGGCACTCAGCCGGCACCACGCCCCCAAACTGCTACAGGTTAGTAAAGCCGGCACCACGCCTACAAACTGCTACAGGTTAGTAGAGCTAGAGCTGGCATCATGCCCCCAAACTGCTACCGGTTAGTAGAGCTTTACAAAGAGTTCTTTGATTAGTTATCAAAGATCCATTATCATAGAATTGTTTTTGAGGCAAGCGCTTTTTGATTTATTTGAAAATTGGGTATGTATGCACTTATTCTAAATTGACGCAGGTAAGTCGAACCAACTTATCGGAAGATCATGATTCGTGATGAACGGTCATTGGTACCGATTATTGGCTCCAGATGATTTTTCTGCGGTATCAACCTTACATTAATCATGCTACAAAGTCTTTTTTCTGCGGTACACCAGCCACATACTCATGACTTCATATAACATAACATGATACCGCGAGCACGTCTTCACCGTTATAATAAGTACCATAAGTTTGGAACATGCAAACTCCCAACGGACATCTCAGGTCCTAAGTACATGAGATAATACGTTATCCAATGAAGAGGCTCGGAGGAGAAAACAATATCTAAAATATGTGTATTATTATATAATGGAGAGGATGTGTGCCTCTACATGCCCTTAGTTTTTTGTCTCTTTTGTTCCACGATCTCGCAGGGATATATGTAAAGCTTGCTCTACACACGGCTAGGTAATGGTTGCGCGCGCACTGAGAACATACCTTTCTACGTCATCAATTAACCGATCAGAAACATGATAATGACGCCATTCTCAATTGTCGATTATATCTGTCCTCGCTCTCTCCCGAACCTCTTTACTTGTTTGCCTGGTGTAGGGGCTGTCGACCAATTAGAGGGCCCGTAGCCATGTTATTACCCACCGAGAATGTATGAGCTCTGTACATTATTATATGTTCGAGTGTACTGTAAATACCTGAATCAGGAATATATATACGTCTATATAATAAGTTGGGTGCAAAAGAGGAGGAGCATTGGTTTGTACCTTATCTGAGCTCCTGCCCGGCTTAGCTTTAGTATTTATACTCCCCTCAGTCTTACGTACATTACGTGCTGTGTTGTATATTTCATGTTAATTCGGGGCGTAATTGTGCGTTTTTAGTCTCTACATTCTAACACTCGCAAGTCCTCTCACGTTCGTTTTCAGCTCATTCACCGACTTATTGAACTACAAATTATTTTATTTTGAGGCTATAGTTTGCATAATCACTTTTAATTGATATGGCGAAATATTTTCTTTGACGAGCTTTTGTTTAGCTTTCAGCTGGCTGACTGACTTATAGAACTCGACTTTTGATATTTGGAAGACGTCTCAGCTAGGCTTCGAAACGAAAATTCGTACCAAAATTCTGCAAAAATCTCAATGTAGTGTACGTGTCTCGCCGTAATTGTAAGTAAATGAGCCGTGAAAGCCCTACAAATGAAAGTAATGCTGCGCTGAATGTTGGATTCATGCTCATAAATTATGACTGCTACACTTTCACGCAGTCAACCTTGACAAAGTGCAGGGTTACGGATTTGGCAGTGAGGAGTGACCTCATAATGACGTTTTAGAATGGTGAAATGATGACGTCGAGTTGCGTATTCAATTCCTGCTGGACGTTAGAACACGCCTGGTAAACCAATCAACAGCCACCCAACGCAAGATCAAACATTGTAATTTCTAGATTGGATACCACAATTTAAGAATAAGGTTTTTCGAATTTTTGATGGAATAATTGTCAGTGTGCACTTTAGAGTCGTGGCATGTTGACGTAAAATTGTTATTCCAGTACAGTTTTTAGTATTTTAATTTTAGAAATTTATTGTGGCCAAGATTTCTTTCGTATAATCGTCAACATTGTTGGATTTTTCTTTATTTTGGTCACTTTGGAAAAGAAAAAAGTAACGTAGTCGTCTATAAAAATGCCACCTCAAATCATTTAGAAACGGTCGTAGAATCTCACTTTTCACTTAGTTCCAGTCTACAAATTTATTCCATTAAACTAGCCCTACCGACCATCTAGGTTGAAAATAGGCGTTTGAACTTAAAAATTTGTCTGGTCATTAAATCCGTGATTCCGTCTGCAATAAAAAAATATATGATTTTGAATCCTTTTGATGCTAATTCAACGTGAATGATAAATTAATTGAAACGATGAAAATAATCCGTGAAAGGTCAAGGAATCCCATTCAACATGTAATTTTAGACGATTTTCCAACAGAAATTAATTTTGTAGAACTTATATTTGAATTTGATGAATGGGATGGTTTTGACGTTCCTCGGAACTCAATAAAACCTCTGGTTGGCTCTCGAACAGTCCTAATCGTACAAAAATTTCTTTGGTGCTTAGGAGAATTTCGCGAATAAAGAATTTGCTTTCTGACTCTTAATTTCAAGTTGTAAGAACCACGTTTCATTATAAATTGTTTCCAATAACCGTTCTAGAACTTAAAAGTTTCTGAGCGCTAAATTTGAAAATTTGAATTCATCCCTAATTCGTGTATCATTGATGAATTTCATTGTAAAATATTTTGCAGCTGCCTCGACCTTAGTTTTTGCATTAAATAAATAAATATTTTGATTGTTTATTTTAAAGTATAGAAGTATTTACACCTTGTGACCCTCAGGAATTTTAACAATTGAAAAAAGGTAAACCACATTGAGCCTAATTTTTTCAATCCGTGGAAAAAGAATCAAAAGAACAACTTTTAACCTACCTATTATGCTACATTTGTTTTTGATGTATTTAATTCTATTACAATTTATTACAATTTATTGTTTAAAATCATTCTAAATGGTGCTGAGACTGGTATATTTTTTGCGGACGGATGAAATAGATGTTAATAATCATGTTAACCAAAATTTAAAATTGGTCGCATTTGTCGTTTAACTATCTTAATTCAATCCACTCAATCGAGCCCAAAGATTTGCTGCCAATTCTTCACGGATCGTTCTTCTTTTTTGAAAAATATTTCGTAAAAAGGGCCCTTCTTTAAAACTCATTTCACACCTTTGACCGCTTATTTAGGGGTCACGACTGAATGGTTGCAGCAAACCGCGCTTGTTGTTTTGGTGTTTTATATCATCTGCAATATAAAGGAAATTCAAATATTTGGTATTATAATTATGCAAATTCTTTCAACATAAAATTATATGACTGAATGCTTGCCACCTATTAACTTAGTGAGTTAGTGGTGAGCCCTGCGTGGCGACATTTTAACACTCACAATCTCTCGCTGGAATCTTATATTTTGTGATGCTGGTTTTATGTCGTCAGCACTCCATTCTAAACCATGATCAATGTCGTCAATCACAACCGCCTTCTATATTTCGGATGCTATTCTCAACTCCTACGCCTTAACTCCCACAGGGATCATCTTCATGATTCTGTGAGTTTTCATCGCACGATGAAAAGTAAGGCGTCAATTAATCGAGTTTTCTTCGTGCCCAAATATGTTTTAAATTTAACCCAGAGTATCAGTTTAAGGTATGAAGGAAGTTGCCCTTTCGGATATACTTGCTTTTGTTTTGAATATACCAATTTGCCGAATTGTCTGGTGTCATTTTAACTCCTTCCAGACTAATCGTTAAGTTTTAAAAGTGTTACCAATCTATTACCTTTCACCACCGATCACTTGCTATAAAAAGGGCTTGACTCAATCATAACACGTTCTTTTTCATTTTGGCTGTAGTTGACAAAATTGATGTAATAGTAAATCTTATGATCTTTCAAAGACTCACAAGACGAATAAATCTGTGACTTTTAGTTCATGGTTGGTTAGGTTTCCCATTGATTGAAGCTATCAAATGATGAGTACGATTGTTGATTGAACCAAATTGGCAGCTGCACTCATGAAATTGCGTTAGGTATGTTGTTGACCGAAAGTACTAAAAGGCAGTATATAATATTCAGAAATTTGCAGACAGGACTCTGCGTATTTAATCAAATTAAAACCTGAACACTTTGTTCAGAAAATAACATAAGATTTTAGTGCCGGTTATCAACTCCCACATCCATCATTGACACATCATAAAATTTTACATTCCGTATTTCTGTAATCGATTTAGAACTTCACACTTTGATTTTCAAACAATTCCGACTATGTTTACAGACAAAATTGACAAGATATACGTTGTGCACGTACTTTTTACGTTGGGCATAATGGGCAATCAACGAATCTCCAATATATTTTGATAACGATGTTACGGTTGGTCAATTTATCTTTTAAATGTGTAAATAAATGACCTGATTATGGGAGCTCGTACAAATCATGACTGGGGAGTGGAATATTTACTTACATTCCCCGAAAGAGAGAGAATATTTGACCAAGTTTAATTGTAATGGATTGCGGATAATAAAGGAGGTTCTCAGGTTATGATTTTCTCAGCGTCACGATAATGCGTGGGCTGATTTCTACTTTTCTATATTCTCCTTTTCGTCGCATCTCCAGATTTTCATAACGTCGCAGATTTTCATACCTTCTCATTTATAAAAAAACGCTTTATGAGACTATTGCTTTGTTTTTCCTCAAGAACAGATATCTTCTTTTCTGCATTCAATCGTTGATATTATTTTAGTTCTTGACCTTTCTAAGATTTATTTTTTGGTGAAAACCAATCCCTGGTTTCACTTTCATTTACGTCTTTTGCTTTTGAATTTTTGTAGAATCACAATAATGCGATCGTTAAATCATTCTTATAATTATCATCAAATTGATAAAATTTACAATTATCATGACGCGGTCATTTTATTCGATCGGTATTGTTTTTTGGGTCCGCAAATATTATATAACATTGTCCGATAAAATCAATTACTGAATTCGGAATCTGCTGCGTTTAAAACTGAGAAGTGGTAGGTACGACAACACGGCGTATTGATCTCTCCACTTGACGCCGTTTGACGCCGTTTTGACGACCTGTGTCATTATCTCTAATTTTTACTTAAAAACCTCCATCTTGATTGCTTCCTGAACCTCAAATGTTTAATTTCTAATTGGGACTCAAGACCCTGAATTCCAGCCTTTTAGCGTGTGCACATCCTACAACCTGCTATAATTCGATTACAAGGGCCTCTAATATTATAAATATAAGAGCCCTCTCAAATCTTGACTTTGCTCCAAGGTATGTTGCTGCTGCTCTCTCTCCCCATATATGAAGGAGCAAGTCACGTGACTTCTGTTGGTTGGTCACGTGATTACTTTACGTGTTGCGAGTGTATTTCTCCTCTCCTGAGCCAGCACGATATATTCTGATGGAGAAGAGCTCCACGGAGCTGTTATTCTCTCGTGTGCGGAGGGAGTGAGACATTGAGACATGTGTCACTTAGTGGTTTTATTTGATTTTTGGCTTTAAAAGCTTTAAATTTGGCCAACATTTTATTTGACCAACTTTCTTTTTTCTCTAATCGCAATTGAAGAACTATATTTGATTGATTGATTTTGCTTCCAAGTCCATTTTATTTTCTTTGGTGTAGATGCACTTCAACCTAGAGAGTATCGGCCTAGACCATGTTATTATTCGGTATCTTCGCTATTGAACTACCCTGCCAATCTACAAAACCACTCTGATTGATTTGATACACACATCTCATCAACTTGATGATCAGTTGATCAATACTGTCCATATAAACATATAAGGAGTCTATCAATCATCGTTACACTTCCATTTCCCTGAAGACACATCTAGTTGTTTAAACCCTATACGTAACCCACTACGTCAAACATTCAAATATCATACGTAACACATCCCCTCACACACTGTTATGTTCCCTTAACCTGTCCGCTAATTAGGTTTCTAATGCATGTGTGTTAAAATAGAGCTGCGAGTTGTCCCTGCTACCTGGGACCCTTCGCTCTGTGTCCCCTCGACAGCACCACCAGCTGATCCCTTAGTCTTTTACCCGTAATATGATGTATATAATTTTGTTCGGGAGAGAGCGAGAGAGAGAGATGGAGTTAGGAGTCTTAGATTTATATTTTGAATTTTTAACTGTCTTTTTCGAAAATCTTCGGCGATTTTACCGTTTTTGGAACTGATGGTTCACTTATTATTGCTTTTTTGCTTAATTTTTTGATTTGGGATTTAGGGGTTATTTTTGTAAGATTGCCAGTTTCAGTTTATCACTTATCAGTCAATGAATCTAGATGGCTTAAGTTGAAAACAGTCGCTTAATGAATGATGGCACCATAGATGGTACCATATTGTCAATCAAACTGCTTTGATATTCTGGTTAACAGTCGAAATGAGGATATAAAGGATGCATTATAGTCTGGAAACAATGCCTTCTCTTACGTAAGCCGAGATGTAACTAATACTCATATAATAAGAAACAGGTATAAGATCAGATAGCTTTAAAGTTTTATATCTTTCATTGGCTCGTTTCTATTTTTCCTCTAAATTAATGACATGTCCTGACAGGCCTTGGCCTTCCCCCTTTGTTTCAGGTATATAATATAACTGTTTTATATAAGGTAACAGGTTGGTCTTTATCCTTTTTGTGGATGACCTGATCCTTAGGACGTACGTGACCGTTATCAACTAGGTGGACAAAACATTGTGAATTTAGAATGCGTTTGAATTTTAAATTTTCATTCTGGAATTTTTCACCTTCCGTGTGCTCTCCCTAATTTAGGGAATTAAACAAATTTCACGGTAAAAATATCTATGGTTGAAAGGGTTATGTCTTCCCATCGAATTGGTTTTATGCTAAGAATCTGCTAAACCATTGAAGTCTGTCTAAAGGCTAATCTTTGGGCTAAATTAATTAAAAATCGTATTGAATTACTTTAAATCGCATTTTTGAAATATATCAGCTTTCTCACATGTTTATCTGTTAATGAGCCAGTAAATTGTGTCCCGCCCATCCATCGCCAGTTCTCGTTAGCATTGTGAACTCCTAGCTTGTTCTATGGTACCCTCAAGATAAAGAATAATATGTGTGTTTGTTTCCTTTGACAGTCGTTTTTTGTGCGAAAAGAAATATATATTTTTCTGCCCATATTCTTTTTTTGACAGTCTTTTGGCGTTGAACCTCTTTCCACTATTGAGGTGTGGTTCATTGTTGTAGAAACGTCAGTTAAAACCCTTTCACTGTTTTACACATTACGTTCGTATAGTTAGTTTCTGTTGCTCGTTATTGTTGCCTAATTGAGTAATTGGTTACACCTTTCAAATAAATATTTGACCTGTGCCCTATCGTACCACTTTGAGTCTAAATTTCACAAAAGACTTATAAAAAGCAAAGTTCTCCGTAAAAGTAACGAAAAAATGGCAAGCTTCCAACAAGAATATTCCAGACCTTCCCTGTACATATAAAACATGATTTATTAAACCGATGCATGTCATTGTACGATACTAAAAGCAGACAGTATTTATGGTATCGTCAGTCTTATTGAACATATTATCAGTCTCCGATTCTTATCTCTAATATATCCTACGAGAAACAATTCTTTACGTCATACACTTTCGATATAATATGTTCTGCATTTGGTTGATATATGCGCACAATTCCAAGCACTTTGACGCTGATTTGATATGCGCAATCCAAGCACTTTGACGCAGATTCGAAGCATCGCATTACCTCCCTGCCGGTCTTGTGTACATACATTCTGATCACGTGATGCGGAGATATTCTGATCACGTGACCTCCCTTGTTTTACGTACTTCGGGCGGGTCTAGCATGCTCTGTATAGTTTAAATTTCACTCTGATTATATGTAAAAGAGAGGGGAAGTGGGGATGGTCGAGGGATGGGATGATTTCCTGAAAGATAATCCCAAAAAATCCACTGCTTAATGTGTTATATCACCGCATTTTATAGAGTTCTCCTCATTCTTTTTCTTCTTCTGAGATATGGCTATACTCTTCTTCTTCTCGAGATTGAATGTTTAATCGACTGAAAATTCATATTTTCCACGTGTTTTAATTGCATTACTTCACCAGAAACTCGTCTTTTATACATACTTTCTCCTACGTGTATGGGAGCTAGAGCTGGCAGACAATGGAGGCCACAACGAGTGACGTCACTATCTCTGATTTGAATGTTAAATTGATGACATCACATCATCTACTTCTCGTCCGGGGCTTTTAATGTGCATTATTAGTATAGTCATTCCTGCTGGGGGTTGACAAAAAGATGGCGGTATCCAGTTGCAAATTACCCTGTTAACCTCTTTCTCTCGAGGTGGAAAGACAGGATGTTGTGAGAATATGACGTCATTATCATGCCTGGAAGTAGGGTGTTTGTGAGGTGAAACCGCCTTTTTCCGCTAGATGGAAAGAATGAGGGGATAGCAGTACCATGTATCTAGAACCCTCGAATCATCATTATATACTGTGTTATGGTGCAAGAAGTGCCAGACTTTCATTATGCGTTATACTGTTAAAATGTTAACACGGTCATTGGTGTGTTTCCTTGATAAGGAGGAGGTCCTTTTAAATTTCTCTCTCGATACGGATCCATGCTTCAGCATCAGAATTTAGAATGCGCGTGTTATTTGTTCGATTTCGTTGGGGCGTTTTTGTTTGTACGTAACTGTTTATTTGTTTATTTTTATTTCATTTGAATATATTTTAAATGAAATAGCGAATTCCATCTTGATTTGCTTACTATACTTGTCATTGGTTAGTCTGTTCAAAATGGACCTTGAAAATTCTATCGAACCACCGCAATGGTTTAAATTGAAGGATCTTAAACCGCTCCTAGTAATTTTATTAGCATTAAGTATTATTAAGGCTCTGCTAGTGCTACTTCGTTCCTGGCCCTAATTCGCAAGAAAAATTTTAATATTATGTGGAATTATTGCGCTACTTGTCTGATAATAATTGGAAGCTCGGAATGGACAGATTTCTTATCGCCTCGTAAAGTAAAATGCCGATTAATTTAAAATATTAATAAGTTAACGAGTCTATGGGAAATCCTAGTTCGATTATATTTTCCGACTCGTTGGAATGATTATAATATGTAGCATTTACGTCTAAAATTTTATTATTTACTTTCGTTTGGCCTACTTAGATAATCGACAAAACCACAATACCGGTGTCAAACGTTTGGCACTACCTTGCACGAAACGAAGTGAACCTTAGCTCCTACTGCTTAGAGCTACTGGTACCCTGGCTTGGATTAAAGGAATACTTGGCATCGGATTGATTAAAATTCCCAGTATTTTCATTGAACCATTTCTTATCTCTGTAGCTCATCCGCCTATGACAACATAGGTTATCATTTGATGTTATCTAATCTAAATAGCTTATCATTTGATGTTATCTCGTCTGAATAGCTTATCATTTGATGTTATCTTGATTCTGTGACCGCTCAGAATGGTAATCTGTCTACCAGAAGAACTGAACATCATAACAGGTAGGTTCACTCCAAATACTTCTCTTTCTTCCTCCCAAATACACCCACTCAGAACCATGCGTTACGTCAATATGACGTCATGCTCCCGGTATGACGCGACATTCCCACGTGGGTTCTCGGCGAGCTCGGTTGTTATTTGGAATCGTGCCACCTGTCGGTTATCCAAACCAGACTAACCCTGCGCCGATTGATAGAAATTATTACAATTGGTGACTAGTCCCTTTGACCTGTAATCCCTTGTACCGACTTGGTTAATTTACCAGCATAATTTGTATCACGGATTTTAACTTTGATTATTCCAATGGTAAGTGTGTTGGTTGGCGTCTATTTTCTTGACCTAAAGGATTTTCGCCTCATTTCCCCAATAAATGCCAAATTCCCGAGAATTTCCTGGTGTTTCATGATCTCATGAATATATAAGATAGAAACTCGGCAATTCGTAACATGTGAACAAACTCAATTCAGATAAAAGATAAAGTGGTTTATTAGCTATCTCGGCAGTTTTTTTCAGAAGAAAGTTTGCCAAATATTTTCCCAAAAATCCCACAAATGTATTACTCACTTACCCAAACCACGCAGTTCTTTTAGTACATTAGTTTATTAACAGCACCCCATCCCCGCAGTTCGTCCGACCAACACCTCCGGAAACAACTCGAGCAGTGGAGGGCAGTATGTTCGGAAACAACTCGGAGCAGAGGTAATAAACCATCAGCACCTTCCATAACACCATCAGGTAATAAACCATGTAACACCCCCTTCTGTCACCCCTTCCGACACCCCTTCTGATGACACTCCTTCCATAACACCCACAACACCATCAGGTAATTACATCCCTTCCATAACACCTTTAGCTCCACAACACTAAAGGAAATGACCTGACCCCCTTCCATTGGTCAGGTAATAACGTACCTGATACCCCTTCCACAACACTATCAGGTAATAACGTACCTGACACCCCCTTCCATAACACAATCAGGTAGGGTGGACTCCGGACTGGTAAATTTATCATTTGTCATGGAAATTCCTGGTGAAAGATCCATTATCATCAAGTCTCAAAACATCATTCTTTTTGGACATGTTATTTTAATCGTTCTTTTATCATGCGCCAGGTTTGCTTTTCAATCAGGAGGTTAGTCTATTCAGTCATGATAATAAAAGATTAAATCCCTTTTATAGAAATCAACCAAACAGGGTTCCCCTTAATTTCCAGACTGTAGACGTTTCTGTCGTCCCCATACCAAGTTCCTACTTCTCATACCCTAATGGACCCCTGTTTACGATTCCATCTCTGCTGAGTGCACGGATTTAAATTCATGATTTCATATAACGATGATGTGTGCCCGATGGCCCATGTTTAATTGGCATTTTATCTCATATTTAATTATGAGCTCTTCTTAAAGCGATAAATCGGCCCATCACTGGAATTCAAAAGTGAAAAGAAGCGAACCATATTTCACACCTTCAACTAATCGTCCAAATAAGTTTTCATTCAATTTCGGGAGTTTTAATTGTGCGTCGTTTTAACATAATTCTTTGTTTACGATGGAACCATTACTGGACCGGAAGATTTTATTTGAAATTTGAAAATCATTTTTCAAATCAAAAATTTCGAAAATGAGAACATAACTTTGAGATTGTAAAGTTGATCGATTTTTCATCTTACTACTTATAATTCTTCCTCATATATAAATTGTAAATATATATCTGTCTGTCCGGTCTTCCTTTATATAGTCACAGTCCTTTGACAAAATCATTTAAATCGATGATCGGAATGTTCATACGAAAGTAGTGACGTTTGACACCACCAGGTATATAGACATCACTTAGAGTAGGCACACCCGATTGAAATATGACTTCATCACTGATAAGATAAGAACTTTAGAACTACAATTACATTGTACTGTACAATTGAACGGTGGGCCCTGCTAGTAAATTTAAATGATCCACTGATATTTCACGGATATGAAAAATCTTAATGGAAATTACTGATCTCACGTCCACCCCTAATGGCAGATAAAGTCATAATGTTATCATTGAATATAAAATCCTCCAAATTCCTCCTTCCTATCACAGTACACACACCATACCTCTACGTATGAAGACAACCTCTTAAGCAACTAGAGAGAGCCTAGAATCACGTGACCTTGCATTGAAACAGTACAGTTAAAAGGTTCTGATGCTTGATAAAGGGCCGTTATTATAGAGCACGATCATCATCACAGCTTGAGAGAGAATGTCCCTGGATTTAGCACTCAAACACGAGAATAAGGCGGTTAAACCTCAACAACTCACCACTTTGTCCTGTGATAGTGACGTCATCTCAACACCGCCGACTTTTCCCCGGCAGGCCCTCTTTAGATAGATGTAATTTAATTCACCCTGCATGTTGGAAGTCATGTATTTTAATTCATGTCATTTCATGTGTGACGAGGAGAAGAGGGCTTGTGATGGGAGGAGATGGAGTTAATTTGCTGAGGTTTCTCAGGAGTTTATCAGGCGGGTCTGAGTGACGTGATTATCAGGGTTTACAGTGGCGAGTTGATGACGTGGAAATGTACAGGGGGTGGAGAAGGGAGTTAATTTAGCTATTTCACGGGAGCAATAAGAGCATTCGACACTATCTTGGAACTTTAATAAAGAGAGGCGTATATGTAAATATTTGGGTGGAAATAAATTGAGATTAATATTGGGTGTTTTCATTGGGCGGTCGAGGGTGGGATTCATTATGCATGCAGCACAGTAATAATAATATTGTGTTATTGTTCCACTTCTGATTGATCACAGGGCCCTGTGAAACATGTTTTAAACGTTCCAAAGCCAATGTTTTAAAGAAAATTAAATAGAAATTATTGATGTTTATGCTGAGACTCAAATGAGAACGATTTGCTGAAATTTCATTGATAAATAAAATCTTGGAACCTTTAACATTATTCATAACTCAACCAAAAAATCGTCAGTAGAACTATCCCCCTTTCAAGATATTTCCTTGTGTTTGAACTTCCATAATACTATCAGCCACCACAACCAGTACTACGACAGCTACGGGAACTACTATGACCGGTCCACGCAGCACGGCTACCACAAGCTGGATTTCCCAGACAACACTTCCCTCCGGAACTCACAGGCGGCTATCAGGGCTGCACCCGTCACGGTACGTGCTATTATTTGTTTGACATTAACTGCTGCCGATGAAATTTTTCCAAAAAGTTCATGGATGTTTTCGAGGTTTTTTTCCGAAAGTGGGGGTATTTTAAAGAAATTTCTCCACTTTAATGCAAATAAGGACTTTTCCCAACCAAACCCGTCACGGTACGTGGGATTGAAAATTGAGATTTCGGCATGTGTTAAAGATTTCCAAGAATTAACTGAGCTGCCAATAGTAATTTCAGCGATTTTCAATAATCGAGTCTCTATAACAATACCGACCAGATTCGCTGTGAAATATTCCTTTGACTGATTTTCCGTCATAATCGCATTGTTCTATTTTAGAAAACCATATTTAAGAAAATAAAATAGTTTATGTAGTGCGCAGAGTGCAATGACCTGAATCCGATGCTTTGTACTTGAGTAGCATCGGCTGAGGTAGCATTGGTGTGTGTTCGTGTGTGTGGTATGCACCTCTTAGAACTATCCGAACTATTAGCACCGACCCTATATGCTGCAGCATCAGCCACTACATTTATTAGATAAAGCAGTCTTTTGAGCTCCTTAGTCGGAGGCAATCTGCCAACCTGTCCCATTCCATCAAGTCACTCTCTCTCTGACAGACCGTACCGTCTTCTCATATATATAGATGACATAGCAGGCTACCTGCTGTCCATTGAGATGTGAGTTGTGGTCAGTGTGACTTGGAATACAGTGCTGACTGCTCAGCAAGATAATCTCATCTAGTGGTGGTTGACTGAGTAGAGAGTGCTACTGACGGCTGACGCGGTCTTATTCTATCAATCATGTATTCCATTAAATGGCAGATCGTCTGTCAGTGAAAAGAACTCCCATCTACAAAAGAGGAATATTGGATAAAAATCAGTGTCAAACTATCACTCCTAGAACTCTAGAACATTTGGATTTCGCTTCTCCTGAAGTCCTGAGCTGCTGCAAATCACACGATTTGCTGAAGCATAGACATACCATACTAACAAACATTTGACACATCCTACCCCACATCTAACTAAACACCCCTCTCCTTCAGATCACGTGGCTGATGGCTAACTACGAAGTAGCTGACGGTGTCTCCCTGCCCCGGTGTCTCATGTACTCCCACTACAAGCAACACTGCAGGGAACACAAACTCGAACCCGTAAACGCTGCCTCCTTCGGCAAAATCATACGATCCATCTTCATCAACCTGAAAACCAGACGACTTGGCACCAGGTGAGCCGACAGCAGAGGGATATAAGTTTTGTCATTTTCATACCACGATATCACCGATATCTATTTTAATAACACACTTTTTCTGACAAGGGATTAGCCCGGGAATAAAATGGTCTGTGAAAGCTGCAATATTTCGGGTCTGGGCCAGGGGGATGCTGTTCGTAAATCATTTAAAAAGGCATTTT
Source organism: Beroe forskalii (assembly GCA_011033025.1). NCBI lineage: Eukaryota > Metazoa > Ctenophora > Nuda > Beroida > Beroidae > Beroe > Beroe forskalii. The sequence continues at coordinate 107,868 of WFMF01000268.1, read as the reverse complement.
TTATAGTGGAATAAGGGAAATTGTACGGAATTTGAATATCCTGGTAGGGTGGGGGATTTATGAGGACTTGATATGATCATAATATGTTTATTGATAGTGATTTCCCTCAAATTTAGTTTGCCCTCTTTGGAGCTTTGAGGTCTGCTCGTAATAATAAAATAGGTCCAAAGATGTCAATATAAATAAAAACAGTTATTAGCACTCGAGTGTTGTGTTAGTCAATCAATCAATGTGAATGTATATTTTTGAGAGGAAATGTCAGAAAAAGGAACGTGGACAAAGCAAACAAAAAAGAAAAATTCATTGTTTATCTCTAAATATAATGAAGATGTGACTGCTACATTAGTCATTGTGTGCTGGCCTTTACGTGTGTCTCCCTTTGATACGTCACCGGGCAGATGACAATGCTGTGCACAATGGTGAAAGGGAAAAGGCGTAAATTGTACACTGTAGCTAAATTTAAAAAGGAATATTTGAAATGGCTTGCTAGGTTTTACGATGGTAGGGTTTAGGGAATTTTGTCATGAAACTCATTTTCCCTGCAGGGGTAATTCAAAGTACCATTACTACGGTATTCGGATCAAGAACGACTCCATTCTCAACACCTACGGCGAAGACTTCCCCAACCCCAACCGACCTAAACAGTAAGATGAAATTCTATGTTTGTTTCTAAAACCTGAAATTCTCACTCAAATCACCATTCGAGATGTAACACATCATCCCTCTTGCTCTCTTGCATAACACCTCCACAGCACCTCACAGCATCTCTCTTAGACCGTAATACACCTCACAGCATCTCTCTTAGACCGTAATACACCTCACAGCATCTTTCTTAGACCGTAATACACCTCACAGCATCTCCAGGATTAGTATCCAGCAAACACAGCCCGACACAGCCGCATCAGCAGAGAACTACGAGAACCACATCAAGTTTATTGGCGTGCCGCCAAAAGTATTCCCCAAGTTCCAGCCTCTCCAAATACCTGACGGATTTGTGTTGCCCGGTGAGTTATAAATCATTCCTTTGTTACTCTTTAAACCCTCATTAACAATTTCCTTCCATTTTCATACTTAGCCATCATGGTTATAAAACGCAAATGTACAATCGGAATGTTTTGGGTGTATCGGGAAAAGGGATTTACCATGAGGAACCAAGAATATGCATCGATGTAACATGTAGGCAACGTGTATGAAGTTTCCAAAATAACCCGGTCTTGAATGGCAGTATTTCAATTAATCAATTAAAAAAGTAAAAACTGAAGCCGTATTCTTTAATTTGGTAGGGGTGGAGTTCACGAAAGTGCAGGATTTGGTTATGTAAAATATTTGGTGTATTTTGGTGTATTTGGTGATAAGGAATCATGTCACGCGAGCTCACAAAGTCGTGATTATTTTACGTGGTTACTGGTCACAAATTTAATGGCTTTATTGGTTGTTTAACAGTGTAACGTGGAGTGAAAAGATTTAAAGATTTAAAATGAATAATGAATTAAACGAATATTTTGGTGATTAAACGACTGAAATAAAATTACTTGTTGTAAATTTATATTTAACAATGACTGAATTTACGCTGGACATAGTAAAATTTAACGATCTTGCTGGCATACGTGATCGGTTAAAATAATTAATCGAATTAAAACCAATCCATCACCTTTCTTAAAGTTTTAACATAACCACTCTCTTCCTAAGCCTCTCCGGAAATCGATAAAATTTCAAAACATGAAATCCTTTTATTAATGAGGAAAGAACCTCTGGAAGTTTGTCACTGGGAGGAAGGTTTATTAATTGGTTGCTAAACACTTTCTCACCTATAAAACGTATTAAAATCAAGGGAGAAGGTTTACAGTCCATATTAGAATCATTAACATTTTATATAGTGTTGAGTGAATTAAAATGGTGGACCAGGGGCCCTTTGAATTGAATTGTAGGGGGCCTAGTACCTACTTGAACTAATCTGCAATGTAATGACTTGGATCATGTTTTATTGATTAGAACCACAATGATATGTGTTTCTCAATGTAGCCCTTTTATATCAAAGACTTCTTCCAATATCATGGTCCATGCTATGTCTGTTAATTTGAGGGTCCTGTGCGATCTTTCAATTTATTCGATAATATCCCAATTACGAAGTGTGAAGTGTGGTGGCACATTCCTTATCTTGGCTAGGGTTAATTAATTTTATTGGTTAAGTTCGGCATCAAACATTGCCAAGATTCAAATCTTTCTGTTGTGGCTAACTGTGAGATGTTGAATGCAAACTTGCTAAGGACGGACGGATTTCATACAGCAATAATTTGACATTTGATCTGATCTATACCTACATTTTGCCATTAGTCTAAAACAACGCCTGAATAACGAATAAATTTTAGGTTTGAAGTTATTAATGCACCTCAAATCTCAATACTTTTTTGTAATATGCAGCTTATGCAAGTTAGAATGATAGAAAATTATTTAAATTTCAGAGAATATTTCCAAGTTTTTTGAGACACAATTTAAACGAATTGTGCCGTTATTAGCATCGTTCTAAATTTAAATCAGGTAGTAAGCATAAGCTTATTATAATTTCTGGCTTTTTGCCTAAATCTGATATTCAATTTCCCGTTTCAGATGCATTGAACGAGGCTGAGGTACGCCACTTTTCGTCATCATATCTCAATCACTGTGTGGTAAGTTTTCCTAGCGAGTGTATACATTGTTTAAAATCAAATGACTCATCAAATACAAGTCGACCATTCTCGCGATATCGTGTTAAACTGTGATGAGTAATCAAACGAATTCGTCATCTGACTTTTGATATGAGACGATATAATAGTTTAACAGTGCTTTGCCGCCTCTTCATAGATAAAGACTTAATTATGCGTGTGTCCGACCAATTATAAGTGTACGCATTTTTCCACCACCTGATCGATGTATAGGTAGTACATTACCGTTGCCATGTAAGTGATGTACATAGCAACGCGCGCAAGGGTCTTCCGAAAATTATACGCAAAATTTGAGCATATTTGTACGTAAAGGACCATGCTGTGTGCAGTTGGTAGATAAATTTCTATGGTAACGCGCGCATGTTAAGCCTCCATTTTATACATGGGCTTCCTATTTTACCGTTTAATTTAGTCGTTATTTTGCTGGTCCTATCATTTCGTTTAGTCCCTACAAAGTTTATTGTTTTCAACTTACATTGCCATCTTTCGCAGGGAATTGTTTACGCTGTCGGACTGCTGAATTTCCCTGAGGTTGAAGGACTGTGGCAGTCGTTTTGGCAAGGCGTTGACCTGTGCTCATACTCCTACAAAACCAAGTTGTGTAACGAGTTCAGGAAGAGAGATGGCCACATATCACCGAATGTGGAGTGTGATGATATGTGAGTTGCAAAAGCCTCCTTGATACTTCAATAAACATACCGTATGTCATGCTGAAATATCAGCTGTAGTTAAACTCGCCTTTTTGGATGGTAGGACAAAACCCCACCCGGACAAAACCCCACCCGGACATAACCCCACCTTAGAGCACAAATTGCGCGATGGGAACGTTCGTGCGAACCATATGTCCTAACCCTAACCGTAACATTGCCTCACAGGATTACGCACGGGCGTCCCTTTCGCGCAATTTGTGCTCTAAGGTTGGGTTATGTCCAGGTGGGGTTTTGTCCGGGTGGTGTTTTGTCCGCGCACCCCTTTTTGGTACATTTTAAGCTGTTTTAGTCACATGTATTGCACACTTGTATTGTACACGTCATGTATCATTATGGATAACATGTTCTCACTTTATAATTATCCCTTTCTACAGTCCGATATCCGAAGAAAGACACGTGTCGAAGGAAACTCTGCGCTCTCTCTGTCAGTTAGAATGGGTTCATGAGTGGGTTAAAGTTATCGATTACTCGGTTTACCAGATGTTGATAGATATCGTGATGCCAGATGTTCTACACCCTATACCTGGTCAGTGTAAACAATTATTGGAGTGTTTTGATATCATTCATTGAATGTACTCGGCACTGATATTGGAACTTGAGCTCAATAACTCAATGATATCAGAAAGTAATCAGAAGATGAACCTTGACTCCTTGAGAATTGGCCTGTAAAGTACTGAAGTATGACAAACAAAGTATAATCCAATTATAAGCTTATAGCAGTCATAATGATTTCAACGTTTCCCAGGGTCCCTCACGCAAATGATAAGGAATTTTGCGAAGAACATGGAAACTGTAATGCTGCACGCCCTCTCTGGGCTTCCACTCAAGTTCCTACAAGTCAAGGTGATTATCATAACATTAAATTGAAAACCCCTTGAACATTTGTGTACAATTTGAGGAATTCAAAAGGATCTTCATGAAGATTTCGTTATTATCCCTCCCATAAATTCTATATTTTCCTTCATTTCACCTTCTCTCCCTCTCCAGTGCGTGACAGCTAACGCATTTGCACAGACACTCCGACGTTACACCTCCCTCAACCATCTGGCCCAGGCAGCCCGGGCAGTTCTCCAGAACTCCCTGCAGATCAGTCAGATGCTAGCTGATCTGAACAGGGTGGACTTCACTAATGTACAGGTGAGCAGGGGTGCTCTAATCCCATGATTATCTTGAAGGCACGAATACCAGTTCTAAATAATTGTAGGAATTTAAGATCATCAAGAATCATTGCATTGACTAAGACCTCAGAATTCTTCAGAAAATTCACCACTCCATTCTCCAGGAGCAAGCCTCGTGGGTGTGTGGGTGTTCTGACGCCACAGTGGCTGAGCTAGAGAAGAGTTTCAAGGGAGCTCTAGAGCAGCAGCAAGGTTTAGAGGGGTGGGCCACGTGGCTGAAAAACGTGGTGGAGCAGAGACTGGCTCCGTTCAATGATAAACCTGACTTCCCGCAACACGCAAAGAACTTCCTCCTCAACTGGTCGTTCTACTGGTGAGTTCATGAAACTTCAAGGATTGCTGACCTATCAACTTGATGAATCATACGATTCACCTCATGTTTAGACATTGGATTAAGATATTTTACCAGATTCCGTGACACACTTGATTTCGCAATCCCATTTTTATCCACTGTTATCTCCTTGTCCCATTACTATACCCGTATATTTCAGTTCGATGGTGATCCGGGACCTGACCCTGCGTAGTGCGGGTAGTTTCGGGAGTTTCCACCTGATCCGGCTGCTGTACGACGAGTACATGTATTTCCTGGTGGAGCAGAGAGTTGCCAAGTTCAGGAACACCGACCCAGTCGTCGTCATGGGAGAGGTGGGCGAACTTTCTGGATGTTTTAGAAATAGAACATTGGAGTTTTCATAAATTCCCTATATTCATCAGTGCCAACTAGCTCAATTTTCTATCATATTAATCCCATTTTAGCTGCTACCGCATTTTCTGAACATTTTTGTGAATTTCTCTGTTTATTTTCAGTGTATTACCCTGCACCAAACAATGATAAAGAAGTGCGAGGAAGCTTCAAAACAAGTGTTTTCTGAACAAAGTCAGCCGATGGAGCCCAGGTAATTAACTGGGAAAGCGGGAGTCTCTGCACCAAGATGACTGAAAATTCTAAGGAGATCTGGTCTTAACATCGTATCCACAGTTCTGATAAAAATTCTGATGGAAAGTTTACTTACAATACTCTTTCACTTGAGTTTTTGGATGATCTTATCAGAATAATTCTTGCAGTGTTTTGGGAAACACACAGAACCAGAGTTCTCTGTACGGTGACACTGAAGCAGATGATGATGACAGTTTTGAGAGTGAGGAGGATGACAACAGTCACCAGCTGACATCACTTGACACCGGTAAGTAGCATGTTGCCACCTTTTCAAACTGTTTATAAGCTTTAAATCATTTGGCACTTAGTGCTCAAAAATCCCTTTTTGAAGCTGAAATGAATTGTGTCTGCCTCCCTCGCCCCAATACTTAACATCCTGTCTATCTAAACATAGATACCCCAGGCAAGACCATTCAGTATCTCAACAAAGAACCGGTCAAGACGTACGGTAAATCCGGAGGAAGGGACGACCACGTGCGCGGCGCACCTCACGACCACGTGCAAGTTAAGATCGAACCACGTGACCCGGGCAGCAGCGCGTTTTCCTTCGACGACGTGTCAGATGAGCACGTTGCCAAGCGACCGTGCGTCTCCACGAGTCTCGGGTGAGCAGCAGATCACGTGATCTCTGGAGTGTGCGTGATGAAAGTAACGCGTGATCCCTCACGCTCGTGATGGTATTTATTGGTATGATGAGATGTCAGTGATATAATCAGATAGGATCGAAGGAGTTGGTGTATCCGGAAGAGATTACAGCACCAACTCTAAGAGAGTGAGGAGCTCTGTTACGAGTGTCTTTTTAACTTTTGTAATGTTATTTCACACGATGACTCTACAATACTTATCAATAACGATAGAACATAATTGGCATAATTATTAATTATGTAACTAATAGTTATTGTGATCTATTATTGAGCACACTTTCTGAAAAAAGAGATATTTCTACTGCTGGAAGACAGCGGTGAGAAGTGGTCGAGCACGAACTTCAATTGACTATCACTTTGATTGATTTCGACCTAAAACTTATTGGTTTTTGGTTATAAGTTTTGTGTTGGCCCAGTTAAAGTTTAAGATAGCTAAGTGATGAGAATAGTAACAAATTACATCAATTTGCATTTTACATGCCAGGATACTAAATAAAAATTAACTTATGGATAAATATCTGTACTTAAAAAGTATCGATTGAATAATGATAATTTTTATCTGTTCTGCACGTCGAACATAATTAATTTTGTGGCAACCAATTTGGAAACGATACGTTTGGATTGGTACAGCTGTTGTGAAAAGAATCAAGTAATTTTGAGACAATTGTTGTCAGAGAACATAGATTAAATTCCCTGTTTTAATTGAGCTATATATGATTTGATAGCGAGTTTATCAAACCAGCATTAATTATAGAAATATCTATGAAATAATTTTTCTAACCGTTAATATTTCCCACATTTTGAGTCTTCAATGAATTTTCGCATGATAATGCCGGCAAATGGCCAGGATTATAAACTGTAGAATTAATCTGCGGAAACCCTTTTAATAATCGATGACCCTTTTAGGAATACAAAGATTTTAAATGTTACAATAAGAAAAAGATCAGTTTTAATGTTATGCTTATTATATATTGCATCTGGTCACGTTTCTTCTTTTTAATTAAACCCTCGAAACGTTCAATTTCTCTCGGAAACGTTCGACAGTATTTGTAATAATGTAATAGTGACATTGAGCTTATTGATAAAGTAATTCTGCACCTAACTATTACTCTTTTATTACTTACATATATTATAAGCGTATCCTACTGAAACTTTAGTTGCAAAAAGATGCTTTAGTATTCGATACTACTCTGCATTTTATAATGTGGAGAGGACGCGTGTTTTTCAAATATTCAAAATGTTTTTGTTGTTAAGATACAGGCGAGATATATATTCAATTATAGTTGTAGTTGGCTTTAACATATCGTAATTCTTGCTCGGAGACTCGAGTTCGAGAAACTGTAGTGATTGTTGTAATGCTAAGGGAAAGGAATGTTGCGATAGATATTAAATATTGAGTAACAAATTTCGCTTTGGAGAGTTTTGTAATTTAAATTGTATTGTATGGATTACAAATATGTGACTTATAATTTTTATCTCTGATATTTTGGTTTGATTGACTTGACATTGCATTGTAAAATCCACACTGCTGACAGTGAGCGCGCGCAGCGCACACTGCTGACAGTGAGCGCGCACAGCGCACACTGCTGGCAGTGAGCGCGCACAGCGCACACTGCTGACAGTGAGCGCGCGCAGCGCACACTGCTGACAGTGAGCGCGCGCAGCGCACACTGCTAACAGTGAGCGCGCGCAGCGCACACTGCTAACAGTGAGCGCGCGCAGCGCACACTGCTGACAGTGAGCGCGCGCAGCACACACTGCTGACAGTGAGCGCGCGCAGCGCACACTGCTGACAGTGAGCGCGCGCAGCGCACACTGCTGACAGTGAGCGCGCGCAGCGCACACTGCTAACAGTGAGCGCGCGCAGCGCACACTGCTGGCAGTGAGCGCGCGCAGCGCACACTGCTGGCAGTGAGCGCGCGCAGCGCACACTGCTGGCAGTGAGCGCGCGCAGCGCACACTGCTGGCAGTGAACGCGCGCAGCGCTCACTACTGACAGTGAGCGCGCGCAGCGCACATTGCTGACAGTGAGTGCGCGCAACGAACACTGCTGACAGTGAGCACGCGCAAAGAACACTGCTGACAGTGAGCGGGCACAACGCACACTGCTGACAATGAACGCACGCAGCGCACACTTCTGACAGTAAGTGTGCGCAGCGCACACTGCTGACAGGTAGCGTGCGCAGTGCACACAGCAGACAGTGAGCGTGCGTAGCGCATACTGCTGACAGTGAGCGTGCGCAGCGCACACTGCTGACAGTGAGCGTGCGCAGCGCACACTGCTGACAGTGAGCGTGCGCAGCGCACACTGCTGACAGTGAGCGTGCGCAGCGCACACTGCTGACAGTGAGCGTGCGCAGCGCACATTGCTGACAGTGAGCGTGCGTCAGCAGTGTGCGCAGCGCACACTGCTTACAGAGAGCGTGCGCAGCGCACTGCTGACAGTGAGCGTGCGCAGCGCACACTGCTGACAGTGAGCGTTCGCAGCGCACACTGCTGACAGTGAGCGTGCGCAGTGCACACTGCTGACAGTGAGCGTGCGCAGCGCACACTGCTGACAGTGATCGTGCGCAGCGCACAGTGCTGACAGTGAGCGTGCGCAGCGCACAGTGCTGACAGTGAGCAAGCGCAGCGCACACTGCTGGCAGTGCAGTGAGCGCGCGCAGCGCACACTGCTGACAGTGAGCACAGCGCACACTGCTGACAGTGAGCACAGCGCACACTGCTGACAGTGAGCACAGCGCACACTGCTGACAGTGAGCGTGCGCGTAGCGCACACTGCCGACAGTGAGCGTGCGCGGAGCACACACTGCCGACAGTGAGCGTGCGCGGAGCACACACTGCCGACAGTGAGCGTGCGCGGAGCGAACAGTGCTGACAGTGAGCGTGCGCGCAACACATACTGCTTACAGTGAGCTTGTGTACACTGCTGACAGTGAGCGCGTGCAGCACTGCAACTGCTGGCAGTGAGCGCGCGCACACTGCTGACATGACAGTATGAGCGTGCGCGCACTGCTGACAGTGAGCTTGTGCACACTGCTGACAGTGAACGCACTGAGCGCGTGCGTCGAACAGCTGACATTCTGACAATGGCACTGAATGCATGCGCTGCGCTCACTGCTCATAACATACATTATTCTTATATCTACCTTAATCTTTTTGTACTTATAGTTATGTCACATCAAAAATCGATTTTTTATTTTAAATTAACGGCTGAGGCTGACCCTATCATACTATGTAACTTAACCTAGTATTTGTAGCATATCTAATAGTACTAGTAGTATTTTTGTCTCAACGTTTAATCCGATGCCAAGCTTCATCTATTATATCTAGTACCAGAATACCTATTTACCTACCACATATAATATGACGCCACACTTTAAGGAAATTTTAAGATAAAAGTAAACTGCAAATTCACAAATTTCTTAATTCTAATTAGTTGAATAGTTTATAAAACTAAAACAAGAAATCATAAGAATCAAAAACTTCATTAATTTCATTGATTCGACGAAACGAAATACTAAATTTCAGATAAGAAATTAAATAAGGGGCCATCCATAAAGGACGTCCGCAATGAGGGGGGAGGGGGGAGTCTGGCCAATGCGGACATAGGGGGGAGGGGGGTGTTTGGCCAGATGCGGACGTTCGCAGTTTATGGAAATTTTGATCGATTTGAAGGTTATTTTACTAGAAAATTGTGAAAATTCGGGCCAAGAAATGAAGACCCAAAAGATTTTCAAGATAATGCGGACGTCCTGGGGGGAGGGAGGGGTTTCTGAAATGCGGACGTTTGCGGACAAGGGGGGATGGAGGGGTCTAAAATGTTCGAAATTTTGCGGACGTCCTTTATGGATGGTCCCTAATTAAAAACGATGCAAAGAATAATTAAAAATTGCAATATTACTTAAATTGATTTTTTTCATTATCAAGTGAAATTCTTAAATTCATTCAACCGTAGTTGTATATCGTAATATTATTAATTTCAAATGGCACCGCAATTTTATTTGGAGATATAAGTATAACTATAAGATAAGATTTAAAATTGAAGGATTAACAAATTTTGAAAATTAAATTTCTGAATCCGCTAAAAATTAAAACATATTTCATTCTATTTTTCGCTTCAAGTCAAAATTCCTGGCACTTTCGCTGCAATCTCATTTCAAATTCAATATCCATTTTCGTATGCAGATGCTCCTTTGACAGTGGCGAGAATCTGGTAAACTTGTTCAAGACACCGAGAAATGGAACAGTGAGAACCTATCATCAGTTAGCATCTTTGAGAGAACAACTGAAGAGAAAATTGGCAATATGTTATCGAGAGAATTAACTTTAAGCATCAAAACCACATGATTGTACTTATCATAATTTTCAAAATTATAACGATTCAGTTGTCACCTATAACTGAGAAACTGGGAGTAATCCCAGTTGGACTGTCCATCTTGGACATGGGACTCCATTGAAAAAAGTGAGAAGTTTATTCTTTAAACATATTTATGATTCAATATACGCCCTATTTAATTTTTAATGTGACATGCAACATGGGATACGTGACAAATATTGGCAAGAAATACTCACACAAAAAGACGCAAAACAATAGGAGACCCAGAATAGTGATGGTTGTTTTCATCAAGACAACTTTATTTTTGTCTACCCACAATATGCAATTGTTCGCCATTCTCAGGAATCATAAATTAAGATCTTGAAGTTGAACCTTAAATGGAATTAATTAGAATAAAAATATTGACCTTTTAGAAATGCCATTGACCGTGGAATTAAAACAAGTTTTTAAGAAATGGTTTCAATGATGATCGGAGATCATTTACAAAAATTCTTCTCTGCTTATTAAAATTCTATCTGAAGAACTGATGCAAACCGTGCCTTAATAGGCAAAAATTAAGGCACAGGTGCCGCAATTTCGAGATGAGAATCATTCTGAAATTTCCGAGTCGTGCGGCACAATGCCTTAAATCATTATCAACGTGTGTCTGCACACAGGTACTACTGTTAAATCAGTGTCACGTACGTTCAAATGGTGGTCGTGTGGAAATTTCAGAAAGCTATCTCAGAACTCGCAAAATGTGCGTTAGAAGGTTTGATCAAATTCAAAATATCAATGAAAAATAACTGTTGCTGCAGCATCACATTCAGATTGGATTTTAGAAATGTAGGCATATTCCAAATTCCCATTTAATACTTAACAGGCCACATAATCAAATAAACAATGAGCAAACATTTAAAATAACACGAGCTGCAAGAAGCACCAAACACACGGTTCTCTTATCACAATAAAGAAGTATCTAAAAATCCTTTCACAACAAACCAATAAATACTGTCATTGTCAAGTTCAACGGCGCCAATTGCAAAATTCACAAATATAAAGAAAGTTTTATTTAGAAAAGTACAATACCCTGCACAGCTCTCAGCAATATACCATGATTCAATTCTGTCGTATAGTAATTCTGTAAAATAGTAGAAGGGCCAAAGCTGAAAGCAAATCGTATCTTAAATTGCATCACGCCAATTCCAAATAATACCTGCATTCGTAAAATAGTACATGCTACTGAAAAACAAAATTCAAATAAATTAGGAATTAAATACAAGGCTTATATAAATATTATAACATCTGAAGTTTGGAAATCCTACGAAAATAAGATATAGAATGTCGTATTATAAAAAAGGTCATTGCTCGTTACAATGTAAATTCGGCACGCGCACAAAAAATAGGCGCTTTCGAGCCATCAATTCGTCACTTTAACCCCTTTTAATGACATCACTTTCCCTCGCCTACTCTGCGAGCACCGTCTTTAGTCATGCTGTCAGACGGAAGGTAGCGCACTGGCCCCGGATGATTGGTCATTTGCCAGCGCACTGCCATTAACCTCCTTCACCGTGGCCTGCTCATCACCCGTGTGATTTGATAATTGAGTAGGGTTCGAGTAGGGCTTGAAACCACTACCCCCGCCCACTGCGTTAGGTTCGGAAGTCTGCGGCGGGTTTTGCGGGTTTCTAAGAGACGAGTAGAGTTCATGGTCCGGGTAATCCCGCCTGGATTGTGAGGGAAGGAAGGAGGGATCACTGATGGGCGGGAGAGGGCCGAGGAAGGGGTAGGAGGGGGCAGGCAGAGGGACGGGGACCAGAGGCGGGATCTTCTCGCTGGAGGAGGGAGGGTGGTGGGGCACCTGCATGTCCATCATGCTGGGAGGGAAGGGGCAGGAGCGAGGGGGAGAGGCGAGGGGGCGGAGGAGGGTAGAACTCGTGAGGGGCGGAGAGTGGGGGTAGCATGTGGGGCGGCATCAGTCCTGACATCTTATCCACCTGCAAATAGCGTATAGGGTTAGGGGCATAACGAACTTGTACTTTTAATTAGATGAATCATTTGCAGTTGTGTCCAAGGCTGTGCAGAACAACTCTTTGCTGTCAGCGGCTTGATGATTTGATAAAAGGTGGCATAAGAGACAAAAAGTTTAACTTACTGATAGTTGAAATTCAATTGATGATTTAAATTCATTTTTAGGAAGTGCCTTGATTTAAATCTCGATGATAAAAGCCTCATTATAATGAGTAACATTTATGACTAAATGTTCATTTTAAACGATAAGGCAGGTGGGAATTTTAGAATGTTCTGGAAGGCTCAGAATGAATATTGAGCTACTGAAAAATGATGGACTATGGAGGTAGGTTTTAAATTAAATGGCCTATAACGCAATAAATACCGCGTCTCAAAGTTCACAAGTTACGCTGGGAGGATTTGATTAAAGTGCGGCTTTTTCAACTTTCCGAAAGGGAGACAGCAAAGGCAATCTCATCATATCTCAAGTTTCTTAGATGAGAAGCAAACAGCACATATTCGAAGTAGCTAGAACTTATCTCAACTCCTACCTGGTTTAATTCAGGAGAGAGCGGGATGGTTCCTCCCTCGGCCCTCTTCGGCCGGGGCCGGACAATGCTCGCATTCCGGCCTGTGAGCGGCACAGTCTGTCCGTTAGGGAGTGTTCCGCATGGAACCTCCCTCTCTCCGTAGTCGAACATGAGCGACTGAAATACACGAGGGTTAGAGACCAGGTACATCATGGAAATACGAGGGTTATACTTGGTAAAGAATGGAAATACGAGGCTTATATACCAGGAACATCATGGAAAATGAGGGCTTTAGACCGGTATGAACCAGGCACATCATGGAAATACGAGGGTTATACTGGGTACACTGGTACAATGAGTTGTGAAAGTTGATTTCATTGTAAGGGGATCAAAGGGGAATTGATGATGTAGAACCGCTTACCTTAGTACCAGAAATATAGGCGACTAATTATTAAGGCGCAAGATATTAAGGCGACAAGATATTAAGGCGATTTTTTCCTGGAGTTTGAACGAAGTATTTTTTTCGAAAATAAACGATTTTTTATTTAAAATGGCTATGAAATGAATATGGAATTGATCGAATATACAAAAAATCTTGTTGAGTGGGCCTTCAAAATGTTAGATCCTGAGCTTTTCAAACGGGTCAATCATCATTCTAAGTCAATACCGGCTTTTTTACATCGTGCCACAGCGTCAGTGATACCAGGGTTGCACTGATAACAGGCTATTTAGTTATCAATTATGTTGCTAAATTGAAAAAGTCGATTGGGAGGAAAAATAATTGAAAAAATAAAGTCTTTTAAAGACGACCAGATATTTAGACGACCAGATATTAAGGCGACAAGATTGATGATGCCTATATTTCTGGTACTAAGGTATTCTTTATGTGAACGTTTAACTAAACTATCTAACCGCGCACCTCATGAACCTATAATCCCCAGTCGTGTAATATGAGCAAGTGCCTGTCAAAAGATCTAGGTTTCTCATTTAGCCTTTAAATATTAACCTAAGATAAGGTTTTAATAACCTTGGATTATGTAACTAAGTAACGTATGATATTAAACGGAGTAGGAGGGAGCCAAGGTCTTTCTCTCTCCAAAACGAGCATGTTTAGTCCCTAATATAGAGTGAATTTATTTAAAGCAAGAGAAACAATTAGGTAATGTATGCTGTAAGAAAATAATATTACAAAACATGCTACTAAGATTTAATAAGCTGTGGAGTTTAATTTGATGCCACTGTTTGGGCAGCAGTACATTTCAAATGAGGATAATGCTAGGAACCACACAGAACAATGCTTTGTTCAGGCCTGTAAGCCTGTAAGATATGGAAATGAAACTTAAGGTAGGGCAGTATGGTTAGGCTGGCCTATAATATTGGTGGGGAATTGGGGATTCGAAACTCTAATACCTGAAAATTTAGGAAAGCTATAGAAATAAAAGCAATTGGCAATTTTTATAAAACATCCAGGCGAGTCTCAATCCTAGTCCTAGAGAAAACTATGGTTAGTGTATGGTAAGTGGTCAGTGAAACTTCACTTCCAATAAAGAATTATGGGATTATTCTCGAAAAGTCGAGATATTGTTCTGAGATCCTCCCTCCGAGATACTACCATTTAACTTTGGCAGCATTTAAATATTTAACCCAACCTTCTCGAATCTCAGCGTGCGTAACGCACCTGGTCATTTGGGTGTTCTATTTGAAACACTCAAATATTTAACCGAGAGTTTTATACAAAGGATGTTTTCCTCACCAAGTGTTTTGAGTTTTACTCACCAAGTGTTTTGAGTTATCCTCACCAAGTGTTTTGAGTTTCATTCACCTGCATGTAGGAGTAGTTGTCAGAAGGTGAGGGGTGGTGGTGAGGGATCATGTTGTGCGGCGTCCTGTGGTACTCCGAAGTCACTACGTCACCTGAACAGAACAGAGTGTTATGTGGTGTTGTAGGTACTCACTATATTACCTGAACAGAGCAGAGAGGTGGTCTTTTTTTATAATTGCGTACCTGTTAGCTGAAGTATTAACTTGGTTTCCTTAACAAAGAAGAAAATCAAGAAGTTAAAACTACTTTTGCTTTTCATTTATTTAGATTATATCACACTGCAGTGACATAGATTTAAGTAGATTTTATTTCGGATTGTGTGAACTTCATTTCATGTGCCATGACAGCCAAGAGTCCAGATCCACTGAGTTCATAACGTCAGCTGATCGATGTAGAATGTATTCATCAATACAGGTGTACAATACATTGTACACACATGGAACACAAACACACGAGACATTTTCACAATGGACAGCTGCTCAATTTTATTGACTCCTTTATCTTCCCGCAAGAAAATCGGCTAGATGTTCTGATGTAAGATATTTAGATGGCATTGTTTAAGAACAAAAACTGTGTCTAAGACAGCATTGGGTGGCACACATATAAACAGCATACCGGCCATAATCCAAATTTCCAAAGGTTTTCCAAAGGGTACTGGCCACTGAGCAGCAGCTACTTTACAATGTATGGTGTACATAATACATTGTGCAGGATACAATGTATAATGTACAATGTATAATATAATTCCTAAACTGCCTTTTAACCAGCTAAAGCCTCCTACCTGGACCATGATCCATGTCGTAAGGTTCCAACTTTGGATTGTTCTGCTGCACCTGTGCTGTGCTGTACTGAACAGAGTTGTGATCACGAGTTGTAGGTTTGTCACATGTCTTGATAGGCTTAGCTTTTACACTCTTAGTATCTGTTCCTGTAGTGGCTTTGTCCCTGAAACGCAGGGAAGTGTTTTGAGTGTTTGGGGAAATAATTCGAATTTCAGGGCATTGTAAATTATTCAGTGTCCAGTGACACAAAAGAGTTCGATTTTGATGCTTTTTTAATCAAAGAAGGAGGTAAGTCTTCCCACGAAGTCATTGCGCAATACAAACATTTCCCACGTCTGACTCACCCACTGTGAAGTCGGAGGTGTATTTTAAGCGTACTAGTCCTGGAGAAAGCTTTGCCACAATGTGAGCAGTTGTAGGGTTTCTCTTTGGTGTGTGATCGGATGTGGATGTTCAGGTATCTGGGATGATGTAAGGCATGAAAAAGGAGAAAAAGAGGAAGTCATGGTATCAACATGAATAATATCTTCTGTCATTCGTCAATGAGTAATGAAAAAGAATTCTGTACTCATTGACGGATTTCAAAGTCATAGTTTCATATCTGAAGATATAAACGTAAGCTCAAAACGTCATAAAATTCCTTCCAAAGAACTTGAAAACTTATAAAAATTTGGTCAAGAGTCCAACAGTCATCATGACCGAATCATTATGATTGTTAGATCATGATAGTAATTGCAACATGACTCACGGGCCCTGGATGAAGCTCTTGCCACAGTACTGACACACATAGGGCCGTTCCTTGGTGTGGATGCGGAAGTGTCGCTTGAGGTCCCCTGCACTCACGAACCGCTTCCCACATCCGCTAAACTCACAGATGTACGGCCGCTCTTTGGTGTGCGTACGCACGTGCACCTGGGGGACGAGATGTTCGGTTTTATGCTGTTGGAGGTTAGTTTTTGGAATTTTTGAGCGCTTTTGTGTGTTTTGGGTGATGATCTGTGAAATGCGTCTTTATTTCGGATTTGTTAAGTTTATTTTATTTGAGTTTTAAGACTTTCTTACTTAACGCGACCATGGCCAGTGGCCACTTTATTAAGACTAAGCACTTCGGGTGCGAGCGCACGTGGATATGGAGGAGAAGATATGTTGGGTTTGGCGATATATTTGTTGGCGTACGTTTTTTGTGTCGAGAAAGAGTGACAATTTTGATTGGCCAATCTGCATGATGAGCTGTGTAAAGTTTAAGACAGTTGCCATTACACACTTTTAAGACACTGTGTGTATGATCATCATGGTGTTCGAGTCTTGCGACAAAAGCACATATTTTTGAACGCCGCACCTTTTCTTTTTAAGAGCAATTTGTTTCTCACTTACCAAATCAAGACATTTGTCAATGGATTGACAATAACTCACTCTTCAAAGTACCTCTATTATTTCTTTATTCGGTACTGCTAGTTAATTCTTGGAAAGAACCTTCATTTGACTATTTGACTTTCGAATGATAGTTTATGCCATATAAAAAAGAATGGTGCACAAACCGTAACGATCAATCTCAAGTGTTTTAACAAACATTAATTATCTTATCATGACATCATGTTATTAAATCTAAATTTATCTTTCATAGGTTAAGCAACTAACCTTGAGGTTGCTGGCAGATCTGAAGCGCTTATCACAGTCCACGAAGTCGCAACAGAAGGGTTTCTGGTCTGTGTGGATGAGCATGTGCTGCTTCAAGTTGCTGCTCTCATTAAACGCCTTGGGGCAGTGGTGGCACTGGAATGGTTTCTCACCTGAGAATTTTTTTTGATAAGATTCAGCAAGCTGTTGATCCATGTGATCTTTCATCAATATTACGCAACAAATATCATGAGTGTCATGAAAACATTTAACGTCCTCAGATTTGAGTTCAGATTTTAAGTTCGATAAGTATTTGACAGTAGGTAAGAGACCTGTGTGGGTAGGCATGTGTCTCTGAAGCTGGGAAGGGAAGTTGAACCTCTTGTTACACATCTCACACTTGAACTCTCCCTTGCCGGCATGACATTTGTGTCGCTTGTGTGCCACCAAAGAGTAGCTGTATGCAAACAGCGAACCACAGGAATCGCAGAGGTACACGTCTGAAAAAGATATTTCCTTGTGCTTTAGTTAGTAAGGGAATGAAAAACTTGTTCCAACATCTCATTCGCTTTAGGATCTGTTATCACAATTTGATCACACCACTTATCAGTAATTTGTTCAGTGTTTGATTGATAGGCATGAATCCTCGCACAATTACAATTTTATATTCCATGTGATCGAATTGGCTCCAAGAAAAACTACAATAGGCACAAAACAGTTGTCATGTTATTATCAGTTATCATTGATGAGAAGCGACACGCTCAAAGTATTTGACAATATAGCTCCCCAATTATCCCATATTTGGAGTGGCACCACTCAACCTCATGTTGGGTAGTGGCTGTTGGTTATTTGGGACAGTTTGGTTAGTAATAAACCTGTCACACAGGAGGAAATGGGCGGTTCAACCTCATCAACTTACCACGTTGAGCTATGATAATGACGTCATTTTAACCTCCAATAAATAACGCTAAAATATCAAATGTGCGTGAGTGTGCACTGTGATTATGCCATAATGGGAGTCATTTTCTCTTTAGTATTGCTACTTTACATTCTGATACTAATGATAAAATGAGGGTACAATTTGAAGAATTCATTAGATAATATGTCCGCGCATTGTCCTGATATTCACCCAAAAGACCAAATTTCATTCATTAAATTTATGCTTCTTCACTGAGCTATTGCCACTGGAATCAAAATTTAGAAAATTGCTAATTAGCTAATTCAGAGAACCGATAATGAAAATCAAACTTCATTTGCTAACTTATAGCGCCTATAACCCTACCCCAACTGACCTTTCCCATTTTCATCTTTGGTGGGTTCTGGGACCTCTACATCAACTTCATCTGGGTTGAGCGGGATGTCCTCTGCTCCTGAAAAATTTCCTTGTGTTTGAATATGCGATATTAAGTTCCTGTACTTCTATACTATTGAGTCAAATTACTTCTTTACGTAATGCGAAAACCCCAATCCGAGCTCCGGTTGTTTCACCACCCTGATCTTGGATTTGATGAGCCTGACAATGTGTATACCCAGTACCACAATACACCGCACTCCCTCCCTCCTCCACTAATACTTCCCACACACATCCCCCAGCTAACAATGGCAGGATATAATGTACAGGGCATTGTGACGTACACTGGCTCCAACAACAATGGGCAGAGACCACGCTGGCTGCCGTAATAAGGCTCATACTATATGCCTCGCCCTCAATATACATACCACGACAAAAATATTATTACCCGGGACCACTTCACCAAATAGTATATGGCCATAAGTCCCCATTATATCCATTACCCTATTCCCCAGGGATCTAGCTTCCTACCCCACCGAGTTCCGCAGGCCAGTGTGTGTAGAGATGAGGCAGGACCAGTAGCAGCTGCAGTCTGCAAGCCAGTCAAACAAATAACTGAGAGAGCTAGTTGCAGGAGAACTGCTGATGGGCTTACACTCCCAGTCAATATGTAAACTTGTAGCTTGGGAAGTATTTCCTGAATCCAGTGGTATTCTTGGCTGGTATCCGGTATTATAGGAGCAGTAGGAAGTTAACTGACACCGACCAGAAACCGGTGAAACCACCGTCAAGTGGAAGACAATGGGTAACGGAATCGTAGGATTCTTGGAAAAGCATGGTGGGATAATATGGCGGAGTCACAAGCTGCAGAACGCAGAATGGGTGCTGGTGGGAAAGCCCACTTTTAGCTGGCAGAATGGGTGCATTGATCTGTAAATGACAATTATTTATGAAACCAATAGATGCATGTCGCATGACCTAATTTCTTCGGGAGTTCAGATTATGCTTGAAGAGTTGAAGGAATTTAAAGATGATCAAACCACTGGCCGATTTCAAATCGAGCAGCCTACTATCGAAGCTCCGTTCTAAAAGCTTGAATATTTCGGATTTCAAGTATTGTGATGACAATGATGAGATGATTGGTATATACGAGCTCATGTAGCTAATGATAGAAAGATGAACACTGCTACAGACAGCCGCGTTTTAAAATCATACACGTGAAACTATGCCACGGAGCAATTTGTCATTTTATGTATGAGGTCATTTGACATTTACATTGGATCGGTCTAAGGTTGAATGACGAGCGTACAGCAAACTACTCGATGGTAAATTGTTTGACTCGAATTGTATTGTTTGGTAAATGAATCACATACAAGTTACCGTACCTACAGTGTTTCTTGGAAATTTTAGAGAATATCAGGAAATGCATTGAAAACTTTGAATGGAAAGGCAGTGAAATTGGTCTTCATGATCTCTATCTTCACCAAGTAGATCAATAGGTCATCGCAGATTCCCTATGATCTTTAATTTGTGGCAGGCTTCATCCAGGAAATGACTTTCAAAGGGCAAAGGAGCATAAGTCAGTAAATTGTCAGGATCTTTTAACATATCGGTAGAATGGCGGTACTCACCTAGTTCAAGGTAAATAGGGGCCATGGCAGGAAGCACAACAATCTAACGGTGGAATAAGATATTGTTTGGGACTTTCAACAGTTCAACGGCAAGAAATGATCTGAAAAAAAGGCTTCGCAGTTTCGAACAATCAGGTTGACTTTGAGCAAAACGGAAGCTGTAGGAAAGACTTAAAGAAGGCTGTGAGCAAAACGGAAGCTGTAGGAAAGACTTAAAGAAGGCTGTGAAGTTCGACAGAGAGGGCCCTGGGGGTTGCTGCAGCTAGTGCACACGTGTCACGTGTCCTGGTCACGTGACTATGTCATGGGGGCCGGGGGCTTAATGAGTCTGCATGTAGCGAGGCAGAGTAATCACTTTACACTGTGTGGGAGCCTTTAAATATACCAGTGTTGCGAAACTAAAGGCCGTCAATTAAAAGCTCTAATGTACCGTGACGTTACCAGAGATATTCTCAAACAAGCCTTTTGCGGTCGTGATCAAATACTCAAATGTACATGGCAGTGACAAGATGTCCCCATTATGGGATCTGACATCGTGCCATGAGGGATTCAATAGGTACATCATGGTCCATGAGAGCCCGGAAAATATACAAAATCCCTGGGAACTGCGAATTCTACTGTGTACCTACCCCCTTCAGATAACAGCCACGTAGCCAGTGGGGATGCAGGGGATGCTCTGCATCCCCTGAGAAACTTGCATTCTCTACGATTGTTGTTCGAAATGAGTTGCTCACAATCCCTACATGTACATATCCTAGTACTATCACTAACCCTGTACTGGTTTCTACATGTACATATCCTAGTACTATCACTAACCCTGTACTGGTTTCTACATGTACATATCCTAGTACTATCACTAACCCTGTACTGGTTTCTACATGTACATATCCTAGTACTATCACTAACCCCTGTACTGGTTTCTACATGTACATATCCTAGTACTATCACTAACCCTGTACTGGTTTCTACATGTACATATCCTAGTACTATCACTAACACTGTACTGGTTTCTACATGTACATATCCTAGTACTATCACTAACCCTGTACTGGTTTCTACATGTACATATCCTAGTACTATCACTAACTCTGTTCTGGTTTCTACATGTACATATCCTAGTACTATCACTAACCCTGTACTGGTTTCTACATGTACATATCCTAGTACTATCACTAACCCTGTACTGGTTTCTACATGTACATATCCTAGTACTATCACTAACCCTGTACTGGTTTCTACAAGTACATATCCTAGTACTATCACTAACCCTGTACTGGTTTCTACATGTACATATCCTAGTACTATCACTAACCCTGTACTGGTTTCTACATGTACATATCCTAGTACTATCACTAACCCTGTACTGGTTTCTACATGTACATATCCTAGTACTATCTCTAACCAGTAACCCTGTACTCTACATATCCAAGTAATATCACTAACCCTGAGCTGGTTTCTCCTCTTCATCCTCCATGACCTCACGGCAGGTATCTCTTAAAACAGTCTATAACCAAGCCACGAGCACAATACTACAGTGTACAAGTGTAGTAGCAGTACAATACAATGACACGAGAGTGTGCACAATGAGGTGAAAACCCGATCAAAACGCTCGGAGAACGCTAAAACAGCCGCAATGTACGAAGACTCGGCCGCTGAGAACTGTAGGTACTACTGAGATGGAGCAATGGCTGTCCCTCACAAGTGCTGCTGCACCACACTCCACATAGCGGGTGTCACGTGACCGCCGTCTCAGCCAATCACAATGGAGGACGGTCTGTTGAGCGTCCAATGAGGGGGAGGAACGCGATCTCGCGGCGTTCATGCCACGGTTTATACCATATTGGTAGAAGGAGAAGGTATCACGTGAGCTATAAGCAGGTTGCTAAGGTGATCACGTGACATAAGCATGGGAGATCACGTGCCGCTCACAATACAGACAACTGCTCAGCTAATACAGCCCCTTATTTAGGATAAACAGGCTGGCTAACTGAGCTGCTTACTTGGCTAACAGCTGGGAGAGCCAGGGGAGGCTGTGTAAGCCCATTGCTGTTATGTGTGTTCCAAACACGATAGTTAACAATGCAGACAATTGTAATGGGTATATTATGTAAACAATTACCATCCGATGCTGCTCATGAGGGATAGCCTCCTCCATGAGGGCATGGTTTGTGGAGGAGCGGTAACTTCTCGGAAATGTAAGTACATCAGTGTTAGCAATTAGCATATATCTATAGCATCAGATGTGTACCTTAAATAGTTAGATATACAGCGCGGGTTTGAGACATGAACTCAAAATATCAGTCGGGAGTTTAGAATTTAGATGTTTTTGATCATGATGACTAGTCGATCAATTTACCATGATCTAATCACTCTCCATCAGCGCATGAAATTAAGTCTCTTTAAATGATTATCATCAAATAACGTAACTTCATCTAAAATTATGAACATATTCTCAGCATCTCTAATCAACGAAGCAATGATTCCCAGTTGGTAGTTGATTACTTAAAGAGCTGATAGTAGAACTAAATGACAGGATGACTCACATGTCAGACAGTCGTGTCATTACTCTGCGACTGGTTTTGTAGGCTCTGGAACTCGTCTTGGCCATATCATGCCATCCTAGCCATGCTGCCTAGAAAAATAAATGGTTGTTACTTGAAATATATTTGTCATTTAGCTATCCAGACTTAGCCACTGGTTCAGTAAAGTGTACATTTAAAATTTTAGGCCATGTCCCGGGTAAGGGCCATCAACATCAATGCTGTTGTTTCTTTTGTATTGTTGTCATCAATGCTGATGTTTCTTTTGTTTTGTTGTCATTTTGTGTCATGTTTCCTATACGTTATCGCACCTGTTTCTCGATTTGAGAATTTTTCGAACAAACTGACTAATGATGACTTGTATGGATGAAATAGAGTATAGGATTAAGACTACTGACACGGCCGAAAATGCCTCATACAACATCTTACTGTGCTCCATTAATAGCTCAATCGAACGCAAGGAAATATTTTATTTCTGTAATTATGATCCGAACTAAAAACGCTTGAATTGAGTTGTTGACTTAGCAGCTTAAAACTCCCTCCAAGGAGTGTGCACTGTTCACTTGGCTGGCGGTCAGGGCCGTAATTCCCGGGGGGGCTAGGGGGGCTGAAGCCCCCCCAAGATTTTTGAACTGACTCAAAAAAATTCTAACTCCCTATTAAAATTTCCAAATTTACTGATCTTTACAGTTTGCTCATTGAATGGGGAATGATATTGATGTATCATTCGCAATTGTGAAGGTTTCAACATCATATCAACTCTTCATGTATGCTAGTTTGTAGGTTCATCATGGTATTTTTATCTACAAACCACAGTACAGAAGTGCTGTAATAAATCCATGTCTCCATAGTAAGTAGGCAAAAATAATAATAATAAGGAAAGGAATGACTAAATATCGTGCTCATATCATGCTCATAACATGCCCATAGATTTATGCAAGTGACAAACTCGAATGAATAAAAAAGATTTAATGATTGAGGGCGAGCTCCGGATGGAGGATAGAGTGTCTTCTAACCATTGGCTCATTGGGCGAAACGGTGGCTGAATGCACCGGTCATGCTTATGATGGGGCGGAGTGGGGTGCCTTGCTTGTGTACTTTGGGCAGACCGTTTCGTCCAATGGTTAAGAGACACTCTGTCCACCATCTGGAGCCCGCTCTCAATAATCAAGGACTCCTTCAGCCTCAGGCATATCTTGGGGAAGTCAAAAAGATTCAATGATGTTCATATTAATTTAACGCCTTAATAAAACAAGTAAGTGCTCTGGGCTAACAATGGGTCATCAGTTGGGTAAGGGTGATTATGAGGCACAATATGTCTGCACACGGTTTTTTAACATGAAAAATTGCTCAAGACTTGTTTAAGTACCATTTTATACGACTCATAATTTTCACGATTCTTACCCATTTCTGTAGCCCAAAATTCATTCTCAGACATTGAAAAACCCAAAAATTTTCCGGGGGGCTCCGCCCCCCTAACCCCCGGCCAGGGGCTCTGCCCCTGGACCCCGCTGGGGGCTGCGCCCCCAGACCCCTGCCGCCAGGGGCTCCGCCCCTGGAATCATTCCCTGGGCTCGCTTCGCTCGCCCAGCCCCCCCAACTCGAAATTGAGAATTACGGCCCTGCTGGCGGTGCTTGGAGGCACATCATTATACTGTCATTGCATGACGCAGCCAATTGCGACGTACAGATAAAGAGAGTCAAGAGATCATTGAAGGCAGCAGTGAGTAGATAGGCTCATTGCTGCAGTATTTGGCTCACTTGTCAGGCTGATGAGAGTTTAGCTGACTCGTAGCTGGTTCGGGTGACTTTCGATTGGTTGGAGTGTCTGTGTCTCAGTCATCAGCGATGAGCGAATCAGATTGGTTTGGGCAATGACAGCACTACAGTCCCTAATTTTGCATAATTCTGGTCAATGATACCATTTACGACTTCCTTCGACGATCGAATGAATCATAAATCACCAATAGACGAAATCATAAAATTAGCGATGGTTCAAATGAGGCACCGCGTGTACGAACGAGTGTAAAATCGCGCGCATATATGCGCGCATGTAAAATTTAATGAAAATTTGTTATACTGATTGCGAGCGATGAATATTTGCACATGAACGAGACCAAAATACTTGGCGCGTGCCGCAAAGTGCACTGTTTCGCGCCTTTTCATCTGTCATAGTTAAAAATAACGCTGCAGGCCCCATTTCAATTTGCAGCGTGTGCTGTAAACAATGTTTTAACACTAAATAATGAAATTTGACATCCAGTCACTGCTTGTGAAAATTCATGACTGCAATAAAGCAACAGAGTCGCCGCAAGAATACAGGCAATTTCCAGCGAGACTTGTGCATGGTTAAACGTCGGACAATAAGCATGTCAGTAAATTGTCGCAGAATTATTGCAGAATTAAAGTCTCGACGTTTGGAGTAATGTGCCTATGCTACGACAGATACCCCCAGGTGATACTGCACTGAGTACTTTCAACTCTGGCACCACTTCACGTAACCGTAATATTAAACGTTCAGACTGCTATGTACATAGTACACTCTTACCGGTGCACACTTTTGCACATGTTTGTAGAATTTTATGACTAAAAACGATGTTTAATAAGCTTATTAAAAAAAACTAGCAGGCCAAATGCTACTCAACATAGCACTGCAAAGTGATGGTGTAAAATTTGTCAGCCCAAGGGTAACGCTTGACACCACTGTCAGACTGCATATAAATACATATCCTTGACACCATAACATACATTTGACACCACTGTCGAACTGCATACCGATACGTACCCTTGACACCACTACGTACCCTTGACACCAATGTCAGACAACATACCGATACGTACCCTTGACACCACTTCGTAACCCTTGACACCAGTGTCAGACTGCATACCAATACGTACCCTTGACACCACTTTCAGACTGCCTACCAATACGTACCCTTGACACCCATAGATACCCTTGACACTAGTGCCAGAATGCCCACCAACTTACCCTTGACACCACTACGTACCCTTGACACCAGTGTCAGACTGTATACCAACACGTGCCCTTGACAACATTACGTACCCTTGACACCCCCACAGGCCACACAACCATTTCAGCGAACCCTTCCTCAATTTCAATACATCTCTGTGAAACTCAAGCCGCGATTAGGGACGGAAAATGATCTTAATTGAAACAAAGATAGAAAGCACAAAGTTGATTCATAATTTAAATACTCTTACAATGTTACATATGATTTGATAATTCTAAAGCCATATTTACAAAGAACTAAATAAATATGAATTATATAATTAAATCAACAGTCAAAAATATCAGAAACTTATTAATTCATCGGACTTATAATTGGCAACTTCCAGTAGTTTGACTGAATAGGGTTGACTTAATACGTTTGACTAAATAAATTTGTACAATTCGTTACATCAATGATTTGTTACATTTCGATTTGTGGCGTCATTTAAGCAGATGTAGCAGTTGAATAAAGCTGATATATACAAACTTACATACAAACTCAACAATTTATGCAGAAGAAACGACGTGTCCATTCAACCTCCAAAAACTTCATCGAGGAAACTGTGATTCCATCGAACTTCTGCTCCCTTACTTTTTAGCTCTGGGAGACTTTGATTTTCGACCGCGGGGACTGGCGCTTGCTTTAGACGGAACTCGTTTTGGTGGTTCTTTCGAATCTTTGGCGGGGGTTAAATCTCTTTTTGCCTGCCAGATAAAGCCTGTGCTACGTTAGGAAAGAGGAACGATCCAGTTCAACATGACGAACCGATATAGAAAGTAGTTTGGGGTTAAAGGTGAAGATAAGTAGTGGTAAAACGATCTGTGGGTCAGGTGTCGGGGCGGGAAGGCTCGGGCGCAGGACATTTGCCTGCCTCCAAGTCCAAGCAAATACTCGATATTCAGCTATTGACAGGCTAAGCCGGTCAGTGGCCACCTGCACGCGAGAACGGACTCGAAAAAGAGCGACTTTCGCGCGTGTTTATATAACTCCATCTTTGGTTTTATAACTCCATCAGCCGTGCATATATTTATTAAATCTTATAAGTACTTAAATAATCATACCTCGATAAGAGCTATTTCTCTAGTCAGGTGCACTTCAGACAGCTTCAGAACTTTATCTAGCTTCTTTTCTATACCTTCACATTCCTGTCTTATCATCTTTTCTACCTGTAATTCCCGATTGCCATTGATTATCTTCAAAAACGAACTCACACATCCCACACAATGATGAGCTTATATGGCTCATCAAAGCCAAGCCCGATAACAAAATTCTGACAATGATATTTCCATGTTTTTGTCTATTATTAGCACGCGAGTATCGAACCCTTCCCTCACCAGTTGCCGTAGAGTCTCCTTGTCGACATGTTGCTTACAATCCAATACATCTTTCTCAGGTTCCGCCACCTCCTTATCTGTTATCTCCTTCTCCATTGCTCCGTATTTCTTCTTGATGCTCGCGACCTTCTCTTCGTACCTAAAGGATTAGCTGGGCCGTGCCAGGAAAACGACTGGCTTACCAAAATGTAACCGAAAAACCACCGGTTAACCGGCCCTTTTTGGCCTACCGAAACCGTAATTGTAACCGAACATTTTGATGTCACAATTAACTGTTTAAGGAAATGGTCTATTAAATGTAACCTTAAATCCAGTTAGCCGGCACTTTTTGCTTAACCGTAACTGAATTCATTGAGAAATGGCAAGCAGTCGTTTGGACTGGTTTGCAAGTCGTGCCACGTGATATGGATAGGGTTTATTAATTATCAAATTACGTTATAATGATAGTAAGGGTCGTATGTGCCCAGAACTGTAACCAACTGTGAACTAAATAGTATAGTAGGTTTGAGAACGTTTTTCGGTAGTTCATAGGCCATAGATGCACCAGAAAAAAACTAACCAACTTCTGAGTTGGGCAACCCCCTTTTTTGGACCCCTTTTCTTTCAGAATGGGGCAAAAACTTTGAATGGCAATATCTCAGCTTCTGATTGGGATACGAAGCCAATAAATACACCAAACCATGCAGAATGAGCACATTATGGGGGGTAAAGCATAGTTTCAATGTCTTTACCCCTTTAGTTTTCGAGTTATGGACGAAAACCCCCTTTTTAGCCCTACGCATATGACCAAAATTGCCCCTTTTCAATAAATGAGAACAGAAGATCGTAGAGACCTCAACAAGTACACTAGGGTATGCAGAATGAGCACATTATGGGGGGTAGAGCATAGTTTCTAAGTCGTAACCCCTTTCGTTTTCGAGTTATGGACGAAAACCCCCTTTTTAGCCCTACGCATGACCAAAATTGCCCTTTTCAATAAATGAGAACAGAAGATCGTAGAGACCTCAACAAGTACACTAGGGTATGCAGAATGAGCACATTATGGGGGGGTAGAGCATAGTTTCTAAGTCGTAACCCTTTCGTTTTCGAGTTATGGACGAAAAACCCTTTTAGCCCTACTGTATGACCAAAATTACCCTTTTCAATAAATGAGAACAGAAGGTCGTAGAGAACTCAACAAGTACTCTACGTTATGCAGAATGAGCACATTATGGGGGGTAGAGCATAGTTATACTTATAACGTCATAACCCCTTTAGTTTTCGAGTTATGGACGAAAATCCCTTTTAGCCCTAACGAGATGACCAAAATTGCCCTTCTCAATGAATGAGAAGATCGTAGAGACCTTAACAAGTACACTAGAGTATGCAGAATGAGCATTATGGGGGTAGCATAATTTCTAAGCACTTTTCGTTTTCGAGTTATGGACGAAAAACTTTTTAGCCCTCTACGCCAGATGACCATAATTTCCCTTCTCAATGAATGAGAACAGAAGATCGTAGAGACCTTAACAAGTACACTAGAGTATGCAGAATGAGCACATTATGGGGGTACAGCATAATTTCTAAGCCGTTACCCTTTCGTTTTCGAGTTATAGACAAAAACCTTTTAGCCCTA
>WFMF01000268.1:0-79096 GCA_011033025.1 Beroe forskalii | reverse complement strand
AATTTGTTTCGCACTTACCAAATCAAGACCTTTGTCAATGAATTGACAATAACTCACTCTCCAAAGTACCTCTATTATTTCTTTATTCGGTACTGCTAGTTAATTCTCAGAAAGAACCTTCATTTGACTTTTGAATGATAGTTTATGCCATATAAAAAGAATGTTGCACAAACCGTAACGATCAATCTCAAGTGTTCCAACAAACATTAATTATCTTATCATGACATCATGTTATTAAATCTAAATTTATCTTTCATAGGTTAAGCAGCCCACCTTGAGGTTGCTGGCAGATCTGAAGCGCTTATCACAGTCCACGAAGTCGCAACAGAAGGGTTTCTGGTCTGTGTGGATGAGCATGTGCTGCTTCAAGTTGCTGCTCTCATTAAACGCCTTGGGGCAGTGGTGGCACTGGAATGGTTTCTCGCCTGAGAAGATTTTTGATTAGATTCTGAAAGCTGTTGAGTCATGAGATCGATCATCAGTATTTAGCAACAATATCATGAGTATCCTAAAAATATTTAAGTTGCACAGATTTAAGTTTCTAGATGTGGGAAAAGGTTGATAACTTGATAAGTATTTGACTGTAGATAAGGGACCTGTGTGGGTAGGCATGTGTCTCTGAAGTTGGGAAGGAAAGTTGAACCTCTTGTTACACATTTCACACTTGAACTCTCCCTTGCCGGCATGGCATTTGTGTCGCTTGTGAGCCACCAATGAGTAGCTGTATGCAAACAGGGAGCCACAGGAATCGCAGAGGTACACGTCTGAAATTATTTGTTTGTGTTTTTGGAAATGAAAAACGTGTTCCAACATCCCATCAGTTGGGGTCAGTTATTACAATTTTGACGCAATACTAATTAGTAAGTTCTTCAGTGCTTGATTGATTGGTATAAATCTTCGCACAATTACAATTTTATATTCCATGTGATCGAATTGGCTCCAAGAAAAACTACATAAGGCATTAAACAGTTGTTATGTTATTATCAGTTATCATTGATGAGAAGCGACACGCTCAAAGTATTTGACAATATATAGTTCCCCAATTATCCCATATTTGGAGTGGCACCACTCAACCTCAAGTTGGGTAGTGGCTGTTGGTTATTTGGGACAGTTTGGTTAGTAATAAGGAGGAAATGGGCGGTTCAACCTCATCAACTTACCATGTTGAGCTATGATAATGACGTCATTTTAACCACCAATAAATAACGCTAAAATATCAAATGTGCGTGAGTGTGCACTGTGATTATGCCATAATGGGAGTCATTTTCTCTTTAGTATTGCTACTTTACATTCTGATACTAATAATAAAATGAGGGTACAATTTAAAGAATTCATTAGATAATGTCCGTACATTGTCCTACACTGAGGATGAAAATTTATTTATTAAGTTATGCAAAATTTATGTTTCTTTCCGGAGCTATTGTAATCTTAAGTAATCAAAATTCAGAAATGATAGAAAAATAGCTAATTAACTAATCCATAGATTATAGAACTATTAATGAAGTGAGAATTAAAACCGCATAACCCTAACCCAACTGACCTTTCCCATTTTCATCTTTGGTGGGTTCGGGGACCTCAACATCAACTTCATCTGGGTTGAGAGGGATGTCCTCTGCTCCTGAAACATTTCCTTGTGTTTGAATCCACGATAATATCTTCATGTTATTTCGAAATTCATTGTTTTACTTTTTAGTTAGATTATTCTCAAATTGGTATTACGAAAACTCCAATCCGGTTCTTTCACCACCCTGATCTTGGATTTGATGAGCCTGACAATGTGTATACCCAGTACCACAATACACCCCACTCCCTCCCTCCTCCACTCACTCTTCCCACACACATCCCCCTGCACACAATGGCAGGATATAATGTACAGGGCATTGTGACGTACACTGGCTCCAACAACAATGGGAAGAGACCACGCTGGCTGAGCTAATAAGGCTCATACTATATGCCTCGCCCTCAATATACATACCACGACAAAAATATTATTACCCGGGACAACTTCACCAAATAGTATATGGCCATAAGTCCCTATTATATCCATTACCCTATTCCCCAGGGATTTAGCTTCCTACCCCACCGAGTTCCGCAGGCCAGTGTGTGTAGAGATGAGGCAGGACCAGTAGCAGCTGCAGTCTGCAAGCCAGTCAAACAAATAACTGAGAGAGCTAGTTGCAGGAGAACTGCTGATGGGCTTACACTCCCAGTCAACATGTAAACTTGTAGCTTGGGAAGTATTTCCTGAATCCACTGTTATTCCTGGCTGGTATCCGGTATTAGGAGGGGTAGGAAGTTAACTGACACCGACCAGAAACCGGTGAAACCACCAAACTGGAAGACAATGGGTAACGGAATCGTAGGGATTCTTGGAGAAGCATGGTAAGATTATATGGTGGAGGCACAAGCTGCAGAACGCAGAGTGGGCGCTGGTGGGAAAGCCCACTTTTAGCTGGCGGAATGGGTGCATTAATCCGTAAATGACAATTATTTATGAAACCAATAGATGCATGTCGCATGACCTAATTTCTTCGGGAGTTCAGATTATGTTTGAAGAGTTGAAGGAATTTAAAGATGATCAAACCACTGGCCGATTTCAAATCGAGCAGCTCTACCATCGAAGCTCCGTTCTAAAAGCTTGAATATTTCGGATTTCAAGTATTGTGATGACAATGATGAGATGATTGGTATATACTCTCATGTAGCTAATGATAGAAAGATGAACACTGCTACAGACAGCCGCGTTTTAAAATCATACACGTGAAACTATGCCATGGAGGTTTGTCATTTTATATATGAGGTCATTTGACATTTACATTGGATCGGTCTAAGGTTGAATGACGAGCGTACAGCAAACTACTCGATGGTAAATTGTTTGACTCGAATTGTATTGTTTGGTAAATGAATCACATACAAGTTACCGTACCTACAGTGTTTCTTGGAAATTTTAGAGAATATCAGGAAATGCATTGAAAACTTTGAATGAAAAGGCAGTGAAATTGGTCTTCATGATCTCTATCTTCACCAAGTAGATCAATAGGTCATCGCAGATTCCCCTATGATCTTTAATTTGTGGCAGGCTTCATCCAGGAAATGACTTTCAAAGGGCAAAGGAGCATAAGTCAGTAAATTTGTCAGGATCTTTTAACATATCGGTAGAATATGGTACTCACCTAGTTCAAGGTAAATAGGGGCCATGGCAGGAAGCACAACAATCTAACGGTGGAATAAGATATTGTTTGGGACTTTCAACAGTTCAACGGCAAGAAATGATCTGAAAAAAAGGCTTCGCAGTTTCGAACAATCAGGTTGACTTTGAGCAAAACGGAAGCTGTAGGAAAGACTTAAAGAAGGCTGTGAAGTTCGACAGAGAGGGCCCTGGGG
The DNA here is from genome assembly GCA_011033025.1 of Beroe forskalii. Taxonomy (NCBI): domain Eukaryota; kingdom Metazoa; phylum Ctenophora; class Nuda; order Beroida; family Beroidae; genus Beroe; species Beroe forskalii. Next base: position 75,712 of record WFMF01000268.1, on the reverse strand, counting down.
GTTGCTGCAGCTAGTGCACACGTGTCACGTGTCCTGGTCACGTGACTATGTCATGGGGGCCGGGGGCTTAATGAGTCTGCATGTAGCGAGGCAGAGTAATCACTTTACACTGTGTGGGAGCCTTTAAATATACCAGTGTTGCGAAACTAAAGGCCGTCAATTAAAAGCTCTAATGTACCGTGACGTTACCAGAGATATTCTCAAACAAGCCTTTTTGCGGTCGTGATCAAATACTCAAATGTACATGGCAGTGACAAGATGTCCCCATTATGGGATCTGACATCGTGCCATGAGGGATTCAATAGGTACATCATGGTCCATGAGAGCCCGGAAAATATACAAAATCCCTGGGAACTGCGAATTCTACTGTGTACCCCCTTCCCGCCGGGTTCTGATGATTCGGGCACCATACCGTTAAATCAGAACATTGGTGAGATTCCCTGGAACGGAGCTTCGTTGCTGCTCCCGAGGCCGTAGTCTGTAGATTAGCTTGCTAATACTACAGCGATGGTGCGTTAAGACTAAGAAGCAACAAGTAGGCTGCCAACTTTCTTATGCTCTTGTAGTATAAGAACAACGTGCAACCTAACAGACTAGCGCTGTATCAGCCATTAGTCTTTCCTCTAACAGTCAATAGTTCTTTGTGCTTTTAGCCGGATGAGAACTAAAAATCCTCCAGATCTACCAGTGAGGTCCCAATCTGTCACACTAAAATCAAGTGATATTGGGGAATTTTGTCCAGCAGTTTGAAGTAGGGCTTCTTTGCCCTGCAGAAGCTCTGCCAAAATTTTAAATTTCACCACTCAAAAACATAGAATTTATTTGAATTAAATATATAATTCATACATGTGTTTATGTAAATGGATATTAGAATTATCTCACAAAACAAATAAACGTAGAAGCACACCTTTACAAGGTAATAATAACAAAAGACGACGATACCCCAATTGATTCAAGACAATAATGGAAGGGGAGCAGGAGGGTCCTGACATTTAGATAATCTACCACTTAAAATGAAATCCGTACCACTTCTTAAATTATCTACCGAAGGCAACCCAGCTCACGCCTTCAAAACTTCAACTATATGACTTTTTGACCGACCCATGGCAATGTGGACAGAGAGAGTAAATCTATTTTTCTGTGCTTTGGACAGAAATATAGTTGACTCAAACTGTAGTGTGCAGCAGTAAAGGCGGCTTGTCTGGCCTAACACCCGGACCCCCATTGCTCAGTGAAGTTCACCAAGCCAATGTCACTGAAATGCTGTTCCCAATAAAGCCAGAGCACCCAGTGGGTACCAGTGGCAACTTGCCGTCGCTATAAGTGGTGTCCCGTGGCCCCAGTGCTGGCAGTGCCCTTAAGGGTACTGTCCCCCTTACTTCCGAGTTTGGGGAACCTACAATACAATACAATACAATACCCCCTTCAGATAACAGCCACGTAGCCAGTGGGGATGCAGGGGATGCTCTGCATCCCCTGAGAAACTTGCATTCTCTACGATTGTTGTTCGAAATGAGTTGCTCACAATCCCTTACAATTTGGATGCATCCCCTAGCCGAATATTCAGCTTTGTCGCTGTCAGACTTCCACAAAGCAGTGAAGATCAATATCAGAGCATAAAGCCAGCCCGTTTCCTGAATTCCTGATGGATGGTTTAGAAACATCCAAATTTCTTGCAATTGGAAGGAAGATTCTATCTCCAAAATTCAAAATTATGTCAAAGTATATTTCAATCATCACTAAACCTGAACTGTACATATCCTAGTACTATCACTAACACTGTACTGGTTTCTACATGTACATATCCTAGTACTATCACTAACCCTGTACTGGTTTCTACATGTACATATCCTAGTACTATCACTAACCCTGTACTGGTTTCTACATGTACATATCCTAGTACTATCACTAACCCTACTATCACTAACCCTAGTACTATCACTAACTGGTTTCTACATGTACATATCCTAGTACTATCACTAACCCTGTACTGGTTTCTACATGTACATATCCTAGTACTATCACTAACCCTGTACTGGTTTCTACATGTACATATCCTAGTACCATCACTAACCCTGTACTGGTTTCTACATGTACATATCCTACTATCACTAACCCTGTACTGGTTTCTACATGTACATATCCTAGTACTATCACTAACCCTGTACTGGTTTCTACATGTACATATCCTAGTACTATCACTAACCCTGTACTGGTTTCTACACATACATATCCTAGTATATCACTAAGTACTGGTATCACATATCCTAGTATTATCACTAACCCTGTACTGGTTTCTACATGTACATATCCTAGTACTATCACTAACCCTGTACTGGTTTTCTACATGTACATATCCTAGTACTATCACTAACCCTGTACTGGTTTCTACATGTACATATCCTAGTACTATCACTAACCCTGTACTGGTTTCTACATGTACATATCCTAGTACTATCACTAACCCTGTACTGGTTTCTATGCATAACCCTAGTACATATCCTCACTAACCCTGTACTGGTTTTACATGTACATATCCTATACTATCACTAACCCTGTACTGGTTTCTACATGTACATATCCTAGTACTATCACTAACCCTGTACTGGTTTCTACATGTACATATCCTAGTACTATCACTAACCCTGTACTGGTTTCTACATGTACATATCCTAGTACTATCACTAACCCTGTACTGGTTTCTACATGTACATATCCTAGTACTATCACTAACCCTGTACTGGTTTCTACATGTACATATCCTAGTACTATCACTAACCCTGTACTGGTTTCTACATGTACATATCCTAGTACTATCACTAACCCTGTACTGGTTTCTACATGTACATATCCTAGTACTATCACTAACCCTGTACTGGTTTCTACATGTACATATCCTAGTACTATCACTAACCCTGTACTGGTTTCTACATACATGTACATATCCTAGTACTATCTATCACTAACCCTGTACTGGTTTCTACATGTACATATCCTAGTACTATCACTAACCCTCCTATCACTAACCCTGTACTGGTTTCTACATGTACATATCTAGTACTATCACTAACCCTGTACTGGTTTCTACATGCACATATCCTAGTACTATCACTAACCCTGTACTGGTTTCTACATGCACATATCCTACCCTGTACTGGTTTCTACATGTACATATCCTAGTACTATCACTAACCCTGTACTGGTTTCTACATGTACATATCCTAATATCTAGTACTATCACTAACTCTACATGTACATATCCTAGTACTATCACTAACCCTGTACTGGTTTCATGTACATATCCTAGTACTATCACTAACCCTGTACTGGTTTCTACATGTACATATCCTAGTACTATCACTAACCCTGTACTGGTTTCTAACATATCCTAGTACTATCACTAACCCTGTACTGGTTTCTACATGTACATATCCTAGTACTATCACTAACCCTGTACTGGTTTCTACATGTACATATCCTAGTACTATCACTAACCCTGTACTGGTTTCTACATGTACATATCCTAGTACTATCACTAACCCTGTACTGGTTTCTACATGTACATATCCTAGTACTATCACTAACCCTGTACTGGTTTCTACATGTACATATCCTAGTACTATCACTAACCCTGTACTGGTTTCTACATGTACATATCCTAGTACTATCACTAACCCTGCACTGGTTTCTACATGTACTAATCCTAGTACTATCACTAACCCTGTACTGGTTTCTACATGTACATATCCTAGTACTATCACTAACCCTGTACTGGTTTCTACATGTACATATCCTATACTATCACTAACCCTGTACTGGTTTCATGTACATATCCTAGTACTATCACTAACCCTGTACTGGTTTCTACATGTATATCCTAGTACTATCACTAACCCTGTACTGGTTTCTACATGTACATATCCTAGTACTATCACTAACCCTGTACTGGTTTCTACATGTACATAACCTAGTACTATCACTAACCCTGTACTGGTTTCTACATGTACATACCCTAGTATTATCACTAACCCTGAGCTGGTTTCTCCTCTTCATCCTCCATGACCTCACGGCAGGTATCTCTTAAAACAGTCTATAACCACAGCACGAGCACAATACTACAGTGTACAATTGCAGTAGTAGTACAATACAATGACACGAGAGTGTGCACAATGAGGTGAAAACTCGATCAAAACGCTCGGAGAACGCTAAAACAGCCGCAATGTACGAAGCCTCAGCCGCTGAGAACTGTAGGTACTACTGAGATGGAGCAATGGCTGTCCCTCACAAGTGCTGCTGCACCACACTCCACATAGCGGGTGGCACGTGACCACCGTCTCAGCCAATCACAATGGAGGACGGTCTGTTGAGCGTCCAATGAGGGGGAGGAACGCGATCTCGCGGCGTTCATGCCACGGTTTATACCATATTGGTAGAAGGAGAAGGTATCACGTGAGCTATAAGCAGGTTGCTAAGGTGATCACGTGACAAGAGCGTGAGGGGTCACGTGCCGCTCACAATACAGACAACTGCTCAGCTAATACAGCCCCTTATTTAGGATAAACAGGCTGGCTAACTGAGCTGCTTACTTGGCTAACAGCTGGGAGAGCCAGGGGAGGCTGTGTAAGCCCATTGCTGTTATGTGTGTTCCAAACACGATAGTTAACAATGCAGACAATTGTAATGGGTATATTATGTAAACAATTACCATCCGATGCTGCTCATGAGGGATAGCCTCCTCCATGAGGGGCATGGTTTGTGGAGGAGCGGTAACTTCTTGGAAATGTAAGTACATCAGTGTTAGCAATTAGCATATATCTATAGCATCAGAAGTATACCTTAAATAGTTAGATATACAGCGCGGGTTTGAGACATGAACTCAAAATATCAGTCGGGACTCGGGAGTTTAGAATTTAGATGTTTTTGATCATGATGATTAGTCGATCAATTTACCATGATCTAATCATTTTCCAACAGCGCATGAAATTAAGTCTCTTTAAATAATCATCATTACATAACGTTACTTCATGTAAAATTATGAACATATCATCATTGTCCAATCAATGAAGGATTAATAATAAGCACTTGGTAGTTGATTACTTAAAGAGCTGATGGTAGAAATAAATGACAGGATGACTCACATGTCAGAGAGGCTTGTCATTACTCTCCAAACGGTTTTGTAGACTTGAGAACTCGTCTTGGCCATATCATGCCATCCTAGCCATGCTGCCTAGGCAAATAAAAGTGGATGTTTAGTTATTTGAAGATTTGGAGTATATTTCTATATTTGTCAGCGTTTACCACTGGTTTAGTAAGATATATCATATAAATTCTACACCATGTCCTGGGTTAGGGCAATCAACACATATCTATCAATGCTTATACTTTTGTAAATTTTCATTGTAGTCATTTTGTGTCATGTTTCCCATACGTTAACGCACCTGTTTTTAGGATTTTAGGTACAAACTGATTAATGATGACTTGGAAGGATGAAATAGAGTATAAGACAGAAGACTTTATGAAGTACTTAAGACTTGTTCCTCATACAGCACCGTGCTGTGCTCCGTTTAGTTCACATTGCTTTACACAAGGAATTATCTTATTTTTGGGATGGTGTGATTATAATCCGAACTAAAACGCTTGATTTTTCGACCTCAAACTCCCTCCAAAGCTTGGGAACAAGTATGCACTTGGCTGGCGGTGCTTGGAGGTCAGCCTCAAGTGGCACAGCATTGCAGTACTGTCATAATTATTTGACCGAACCAAACGCGACTTGCAAATGAAGAGATTCAAGAGATCGCTGAAGGCTGCAAGGTAGCTGACTGGCTCATGGCTGCAGTATTTGGCTACTTGTCAGGCTGATCAGTGTGTAGATGATCGGTTAGCTGGTTTGGGTGACTGTCCTCTGGTTTCAGTGTATCAGTCATCAAACCGGGTAGGGACTACTGGACTAGGGCAGTCAATAGCACTATTCCCTTCTGGCTTCTTTCGCGGAATTCTGGTCAATGATGATACCATTCACGACCATCAACTGAATCATAAATCACCAGAGGACAAAGTCGTAAAATTAAGGATTGTTCAAATGAGGCACCGCGTGTACGTACGATGTAAAATCGCGACCATACGTGCGCGCGCGTGTAAAACTTAATTAATGAAAATTTGTTATACTGATTGCGAGCGATGAATATTTGCACATGAACGAGACTAAAATATTTCGCGCGTGCCGCAAAGTGCACTGTTTCGCGCCTTTTCATCTGTCATAGTTAAAAATAACGCTGCAGGCCCCATTTCAATTTGCAGCGTGTGCTGTAAACAATGTTTTAACATCGAATAATGAAATTTGACATCCAGTCACTGCTTGTGAAAATTCATGACTGCAATAAAGCAACAGAGTCGCCGCAAGAATACAGGCAATTTCCAGCGAGGATTGTGCATGGCTAAACGTCGGACAATAAGCATGTCAGTAAATTGATGCAGAATCATCTCAAGAGGTTGTAGAATGAACGGTTTTGTAACTAGCAAAAATTGCAAACCACGATATTATGCACCGAGCGCGAAGCGCGAGGGCATAATAACACATTAAGACCGAGGCCGAGGCTTGCAGTTTTTGCGAGTTACAAAACCGAATTATGCAACGACAATACATGAAGGTATATATTTCGTAATTATGTATAATTCAAGCAAGAATATGAGAATATGTAGTGTTATTGGCTTGTCTAGTATTTGAGCTATTGTAAAAAGTGCAGCTACTGTATCCTTCAGTGTGAAATCTGCGGTCTGTCACCCCAGTGTTTATTTCTAACACCTCTCCCTCCTATAGTAAGGTCACGTTTTGAAAAACACCAGAGTACAATGCCAAAATGGTTTTATTATCAACTGTAGTTCCACTTTTTTTGGCACTGTAGTTGCACTTTTTAAAAAGTGTAACTGTTTTAGCGTGCATAATGGGTATAAAGGAGCACTGCGTAAACCTCCTTAGAAGTTGCATAATGAACGGTTATACGTTTGTAGTAATGTGCCCATGCTACGACGGATACCCCCAGGTGATACTGCACTGAGTACTTTCAACTGTGGCACCGCTTTAGGTAATCGTAATAACAAACGAGTATTATTTTGCACCATAGTTTAGACTGCAATGTACACCCTTACTGGAAACCTGTGCACACTTTTGCACATGTTTGTACAATTTTATGACTAAAAACGGTGATTAATAAGCTTAAAAAAACTAGCAGGCCATCTACTGATCTACTCGATTTAGCACTGAAAAGTGGAAGCGTTAAATGTGGCAGCCCATTTTAAAGGTAACGCTTGAGACCACTGTCAGACCGTTTACCAAAACTAACCCTTGACACCACTACGTACCCTTGACACCAGACTGCATAGTGCATACCTATACGTACCCTTGACACCACTACGTACCGTTGACAGCACTGTCAGACTACATACCAATACGTACCATGGACACCACGTCGTATTTTTGACACCAGTTTCAGACTGTATACCAACACGTACCCTTGACACCACTTTGTATACTTGAAACCAGTGTCAGACTGCCTACTAATACATACCCTTGACACCACTATGTATAATTGACACCACTGTAAGACTGTATACCAACACGTGCCGTTGACACCACTTTCAGACTGCATACCAACACGTACCCTTGACACAACTTCGTACCCTTGACACCAGTGTCAGACTGCCTACCGATACTTACCCTTGACACCAGTGTCAGACTGTATACCAACATGTGCCCTTGACACCAGTGTCAGACTGCATACCAACACGTGCCTTCGACACCACTACGTACCTTTGACACCCCCACAGGCCACACACACAACCGTCTCAGCTAACCCTTCCTCAATTTCAATACATCTTCGTGAAACTCAAGACGAGATTAGGGACGAAAAATGATCTTAATTGAAACAAAGAAAGAAAGCACAAAGTTAATTCATAATTTACACACTCTTACAATGTTACCTATGATTTGATAATACTAAAGCCATATTTGCAAAGAACTAAATAAATCTGAATTATATAATTAAATCAACAGTCAAAAACATCAGAAACTTATTAATTCATTGAACTTATACTCAGCAACTTCCAGTAGATTGACTGAATAGGGTTGACTAAATACGTTTGACTAAATAAATTTGTATAATTCGTTACATCAATGATTTGTTACATTTCGATTCGTGGTGTCATTTAAGCAGATGTAGCAGTTGAATAAATCTGATATAGAAATACTTACATACATAGTACATACTCAACAATTTAAGCAGAAGAAACGAAGTGTCCATTCAACCTCCAAAAACTTCATCGAGGAAACTGTGATTTCATCGAACTTCTGCTCCCTCACTTTTTAGCTCTGGGAGACTTTGATTTTCGACCGCGGGGACTGGCGCTTGCTTTAGACGGAACTCGTTTCGGTGGTTCTTTCGAATCTTTGACGGGGTTTAAATCTCTTTTTGCCTGCCAGATAAAGCCTGTGCTACGTTAGGAAAGAGGATCTAGTTCAACATGACGAACCGATATAGAAAGTAGTTTGGGGTTAAAGGTGAAGTTAAGTAGTGGTAAAACGATCTGTGGGTCAGGTGTCGGGGCGGGAAGGCTCGGGCGCTGCACATTTGCCTGCCTCCAAGCAAATACTCGATATTCAGCTTTTGCCAGGTTTGCTGGTTTGGAGCGTTCTGTGGCCACCTGCACGCGAGCCGACGAAAATTAATGATTTAAAAAGTCTTATTAGTACATGCATGATCATACCTCGATAAGAGCGATCTCTCTACTCAGGTGCACTTCAGACAGCTTCAGAACCTTATCTAGCTTCCTCTCAATTCCTTCACATTCTTGTCTGATCATTTTTTCTACCTGCGGTTCCCAATTGCCTTTGATTATCTTCAAAACCGAACTCACACATCCCAGACAACGATGAGCAGTGAGCTGCTATGGCTCATCAAAGCCAAGCCCGATAACAAAATTCTGACAAAGATATTTCAATTTTTGTCCATTTTTAGCAGAGAGGTTAAGTATCGAACCATTCCCTTACCAATTGCCGGAGAGTTTCCTTGTCGACATGTTGCTTACAATCCAACACATCTTTCTCAGGTTCCACCACCTCCTTATCTGTTATCTCCTTCTCCATTGCTCCGTATTTCTTCTTGATACTCGCGACCTTCTCTTCGTACCTTAAGGAGTAGGGTCGCGTCGAGGAAACGACTGTACTGGTTAACCGAAAAACCGGTTTATCGACCCTTTTTTGCCAACCAAAACTGTAACTGTAACCGAACATTTTGATAACGCAATGGCAGTCCGGTTGTTTGTTAGTCGTGCCACGTGATATGGATTGCGGATTCACGTTTTTCAAATGGCGTTACAGTGAGGGCAGTCACAACCACTTATAATTTAATAAGAGTGGTCGACTTATTTCAAGTATGTCATAATTTACGATTTTGAATTGATTCAAATTATTGCGCGGCCTGGGGGGGGATGGAAGCAGTTAATGATTCAAATTATTGCGGGGGGGGGGGCAGTGGATAATGGATATCTTTGAATTGATTTCCACTTCGTCTTCTCGAAAACTGATTGCATCGCAGGTTAGAAATAGGCACATGCAGTTAAATGCAAGTGCCTCGATCTCCAAGCCGTTTCCGCTTCTCTTGAAACCTGTCCATAGTTTACAGGGAAGGGACCGGACATCTGCAAATTATAGAGCAAAACAAAAAGCAAATTATATCGGTTTGATAGGAAGGATGTCCGGAGGACGGAAGGGGTTGTATTTCATTTCAATTTCACCAATACAATGAACGTAAGATACATGTTGATTGTTGGGTGTACAATTAATGTACAATGTACATTGTACAATACCCTTCGATGTTTTCTTTGCGCCTGCAGATGTATAGTTAGTTCTTTAGTTGTAGTGCAGCTTACAACAGACAGGTAACTTCCATCTGTTGTGTTACTTAAAATTCACGAATTATCATGTAACAACAATCGTTAAATCTTTGTCAATAGTCATGTAGTCACGCACCACCCACGAATAGACCATGAACTTCAAAATATTCAATTGTTTGCAATTGCAACATGATTGTTGACAAACAAATAGCAAAACAGTAAATATGCATATTGATATTTTAAGTTCAACACGTGTAAATAATCGTGTATAAATCATTTTACAGAAGATAAACCACAAACGGTCAGAGAAACTCCTGCATGAATTGTGGTTAGTATTCATGGACTTGTGGATGATGCAGTTAGACATGCAAAATCTTCTCAATTCTCAGGGAGTAAGTTTGAAAACGAATCTTCTGAATTCGTTAAGGGGGGGGGGGGGGATAAATTAAATAATAAATCAAATACTCGTCCTACTGGCGTGGAAAGAAAAAATGCTGCTTTGAAACCTTGACAATTACCTAAGTCCTAAAATGGTAGCAACAAGGACCTACCTTGCTCTGATCAGCACCTTACCTCCACTGGGCCTCAGGTTTAGCAGCAGAGAGTGTCTCCACGGTGTCTGGAACACAGACACTCTTCTGAAGGTGAGTGTAGTCCTGGTCCCGGGGCACTGTCAGAAGGTACTTATACAGAGAGAAGTGGGTGAGGTAGGTCTGGTTCAGGAACTCCAGGGTGCTTGTTAGCTGGGGAGAGAGGTGGGGTTAGAATGATTTATATAGAACACTAAACTACTATGTTAAAACCAAATAGTCATTTCAACTTTGTCAAGTATGTGTGTTCTTATGAAACACAACATGAAACATCAATATACTTCTCCATGAAAATTTATAGAAATCACATTCAACAAAACCTCAAATAACAATTGAAGACTTATAGAAATGGACAGAACTTTACTGGACCACATCACTTTGAAATATAAAATGTATCACCTGATTGCTATCAAGGGTATTGAAGGTAGGTAGAGACTGGTGAAGAGTCCTGACTGTATCGATGAGGTTGCCATTGCATGTCTTCTGAATGAACTGAGGCGTTCTAATATTATCAAATCACCAAATTTGTTCTAATATAATTTCAAATCACCAAATTTGTTGTATACCAACTTTGATTTTTGCAGTTATTCACGTCTAAATCTTCTCAATGGGGATTGGGGAACAAAATCTTATTGGACAGGAACAGGTCCTGTTCACTCACTGGAATATAAGAATACCTGCTACCTAAATGAAAAACTCACATCAAGGCAGAAATTGAGAGCAGAAGCTGTCTGATTTGAGGAGCATCCACAAGTAAGAAGGTGATTCAGCAGAGAGAGCACAAAGTCACCAATAATCTCATCATTCTCATTGGTAGAACCTGACTTCTTCAATAACTGAATCAGATATTAGCTACACAGGTCTTGATGTAAGTAAAATAAGCATTACATAAATAGTAGAATCATGGATGGAACTTAATAAGACAACAACATAATTTAATTCAATTACAAATATGCTGTAAATGATTATGATGAAGAACACGTTCTCATACTCTCATAGACTCAAATTCAAATTCACATTTCTCTAATAGTTATTATTACTTGGACTCAAACATAACCATTGCATTGCACATGAGGCAAATGATAGTAAATGATGATACCAACAATAATATTGACATTTGCCATTGGCTTAACATGGATTTTCGCTGAGCATCTTCAGTTTTGATCAACTCTTCCACTGTACTTGCCTCAAATTGGAGAGAGATCACTGAAGACATGCTGTCATTCTAATCTAGGATATTGGTGATAAAAAGTGAGGTTGCCTTATTAATACTATTGAGAAACTGATAAGATAGTTACATGTCTGAGCAACTATGAAAATTAATAAGAAACATGAGACAGTATCAATTAAGGATCCCCATCTTTATCACAGGCAATACAATGAAACAGATGCAGTTAAACTCTGTAATGAAATGGATGGATGAATATGAATCGAAACATTTCACACAACAACACTAATCTACTGACAGTTTCGGAAAAAATAATTCTGTCTTCAGGATCTCCGTTTGGATGTTAGCCATCCTGATCCCAGTGAGACATTATGTGTGTTTACTGCTGATATACTAGTGAACCAATTGAAATAAATTTTTCAATAAATGATAAATTTAGACAATGATAAATCTTTAATCTTTTTTTTTCGAAACTTGTATGTTTTAGATATATGGGTTCAGGGTTACACACGGCCCTCATGCTGATTCACGTGCACATCCTTGGCCTGGGCCTGACAAAACTATATGCAAGAGACGATTAGGAGTAAAAAGATTAAAGAATATACAACTATAGAAATTGAATCTGAAATACATGAAATAGGTTCTTTTTCACTTAGATTCTTTATTGAAAATTGATTGTTTCACTGCATCAATGATCAATAACATCAAACGACAAACACATTAACTTATTAATCATTTATTGAATCATCAAGCCGAAATAGTAATAAACGAAACATCATGCTGAAAAAGAAATAGTAGAAAACAAAATATTAAAAAAACAATAGATCAAATTGAATAATTGATGGATTTCTCCCATCCCTAGCGCGCAACACAGCTCGGAAACGTTATAGTTATGTGCGCGGCGGAATGTAGGGTAACATCCGACATGTACAATTGATCAAAGAAATAAATAGAATCAAACAAAAATTCGCAGAATTTTTTTTAAAAAAATGCTGCGCTGCGCGCAGCGCGCGGCAGCAGGGCCGCGGCCGCAAATTTCAATTTCACCATTTGCGTCTCGTCACGCGTTTACTAAACATTTATATCCCTGTTTGCGTAATTGCGCGGCGCGCTAATTCCTCAGATCAAGCGCGCGGCGCGGCGCGGCGCGTACACATACCAGATACCTACGCAGCATTATTGACTATTCTGAATTTCGATTTGCCGAATAACATGAAACAACCAAGTGCAAGTGCCGAAATGGCGAAATGCAACACTGCTTTTTCCTGGAAAGTTATTTATCTCTGAAAGTCCAATGATCATATGTTTTTTAAAAATAATTTTAGTGCTTATGAATGTGAAAATATTTCTTGAAAAGATTGAGGGTTCTAGTATCTTTATTTTAGAATTTGCTCAAGCTTGCACATGCATACCTATATATGCAGGCATAGTCAAGAAAGTTTAAGGAAGTTCGATCCAAGTTCAATTCTTACAAATCATAATTAATCATCAGTATAATCATTCTTTAAATGAGTGTTGATACTGTTGATAGGACACCAAAATATTTTATTTACTACTTAAATCTCTTTTATTTATGCTACAATACAATACAGTACAAAATTTTTGGAAATGCACCAACACGATTCTGACACAAAAGTTCCTTACATGGCCACCACCTGCATTTGATGTGATAAATCATTGCAGCAAAACTTCCCATAATTATACACAACATCCTCAAACTTCATGGTAATAAGTATTGTTCCTAAGTTCCAGTTTTCACTTCTATTGATGTGAATTAATTTGAATAGGCCCCTTAGTTCTATTCTTTGATCCTTTAATTGTCTGGTCTCATTGTTAAATATTTGTTTTATTGAAAATATTTCCCCACAGAAAAGCTATGAATGAGATATGTCAGAATATTGTAGCCAATGCACTGCAGGAACTCTCTCAGAGGAGCATCTGATACATCTTCTGCAGGAACAGAACAGGTAATTTCATATTTTCATTCAATAAGTTAGCTATATAGATTATAGAGGGACAACTGTGAGTTACAGTACCTTTGAATAATTTTTGTCTGATGTGGCAATGGCTTACATATTGCAAGCCACTTCTGTTAGAGCTTTTTAAAGTGGTGTCCTTTTCTGCAATTTTGAATTAGAACCTCAAATTCAAGGGCTAAACTTTTGTCATATTTCTAATAGATCATAATCATTAAAGTTGGTGATGATGAATTGGCTTTCAAATAAATTTAAGTACTTATGGCTACTTTAAGGTTAGTTTATGGTTAGTTTATGGTTAGTTTATGGTTAGTTTATGGTTAGTTTATGGTTTATAATCATTTAATTTTAGCCATGAATCGGGAGCAAGAAGGAAACCCTAAGTTTTTTCAAAGTCCATTTCATACAAGTAATCTGACTGTGTTGCAGTCATGTTCAATATTCATTATCAAGCATAAATGGTCATCTACAGCCTACAGAGCAATGGCTCTCATGGCCTCTGATGTTTAAAGTTTGTCTCATCTGGCAAACATGAAAAACATATATTTGATACAGTAGTTTCAGTCTTTCAAAATTTGAAGGTGTACTTCAATGTCATTAAGAAATGCATCTTATAATTACACTACTTTATTATAGACATTGTAGCCCATGGTCATCAGAGACTATGGTGAAGGCATGTTGGTATTAATATTGATCAATTGTAAAGTTGGTACATATGAATTTATGAATACCTAAAACATAGCAGCAAAGAAAGGCAAATTTGCCTCTTGGCCCTTAATTAGATTATTCTCTTCCCCTGACTTTTCAAATCTGACAAGAGGCCTTAAAATTTTTAGAACCTAACTGTGATCATCAACACAGGTGCCTGGTGCATTGCAGTTAAACTTTAAAGGTAGTTGCTAAGACTTTAATAATGATTCACTTTTGGCATTTCTAGCTAGATGATATGCCCTAATTCGATGCCTAATTTCTCAAATTTGATTGTTAAAGCAGTGTTGCTTTATGGAATTAAATTTAAAATTAAAAAGATAGGGGCTAGGGCTTGTAACTAAGCAATGCTTACCCCATCAATCATCATTTACTTTACTCAAAACGTATTGATTCCCATTTCTGAATATAGGGGGAATATAGCTGTTATTAAAACTCCTCAACATGTAAAGAACCATGGAACACTGTCTGTTATTCTGATGAAAACCACTCCATTGTATGTATTATGTTCCTTTAAATCTAATCTACTGTTACTACCACTAATTATGATGCACAGTAATGTCCCAAATTAGAGATTGCTTCACATTTCAATGACCCTACAGATTGTGGATTGTGTAATGCAATACCATGTAGATCTCTGCTCCTTTCCCTACCCTTCGTAGCGTTTCATTTATTACGGGTTGAGTTTCCTGTTAATCTAATGTATCACGTAATCAGATACCTGCAGCCCATTCTGTCATCCAGCTTTGAGTGTGTGTCTGCAGTTTCTTTAGTTTAATTTAGGTTCGCTTTGCAGTGTGGGCCTGTAGTACGGTATGCAGTGTATATTTTAGTTTGTGTCTGCTTTGCTCTGGATTGGATATGTAGCTTACTTATTGTCCTCTATATTTTTGTCATCTCTACCGTCTGAAGCGTGTTGTATACAGCTACATGGGCATTAGTGCTACAATACTGGTCTTTACAGCAAGGCACAAGCTCTGCAGTCTGCTTTGCAGCTTTTATCTGTCCTGCAGTTTATTTCCGCTCTGTTTTTAATGTCCATGTTTTATTTAGCACCTTTCTGCAGACTGCAGGCAGACCACAGTTACCGTTTTCTATCGTTTTATAATGCCCTGCACGCCGTATACTTTCTGCCTGCTATAATTGGAGTATCTTTCGCGTCTGTCGTCTAATTTTTGTTTGCTAAGTGGGATATGTAAGGGTATTATTCACCGGATCAATTATTCCATATAAGGATCTGTAATCACACAGAGTATGCAGTTTACTTTAAACTGGAGTGGTATGTTAAACTCTGCTCTTTCTCTCCCTCTTTATAAGGGATATACGTGTGTGCTATATGTGACATAATGTGCGGGTCATGTTTGTTATTTGAATTGTTCCGGACTTGCCGTGTTTAAATAATAAATTAATTCGTTGTTTTGCGTTCCTTGCTGTTTTTATTCCGTAGAATCCTTGCAATGTGTTGATTTTCCAATAAAACTTATGATGTGAAGATGTATTTCAAATGTAACGTATTTACTGAACATATCGCTGACTGGAAATTTTCATCAGGTCTAATAAATAAACAGCATTTCTATGCCTCATGTCGGCATTTTAATGGGAATGTTTCTTTATTGGATTTATAGCAAATAAATGCAACATACGTAAAATATTAAATCTAATTTTTAATTTACATTAGTACGTACACACATAGCAATGCTGATTACACAAATCCTTATTACTTATACCTAGGAGCAGATTTGCAGTTATAGAATTTTAATAATTTAATGAATTTTATCTTTAGAATCAATTTGAACGTTGCAACTTTTATTCGCGCTTTTGTGGGTCAGATTACGGATATGTTTTGGGGCCATCCATAAAGGACGTCCACAAAATTTCGGCCATTTATCCTTGTCCGCAAACGTCCGCAATCCAGAAACCCCTCCCCCCCGGACGATTTTCTTAAAATCTTTTCTAAATTTTCTAGTTAGCCTTCAAAGCCCAAAATTCCATGAATTGCGGACGTCCGCATTATAAATTTCCGCTCCCCCTCCCCCCTCAATGCGGACGTCCTTTATGGATGGCCCCTTTGGTGATTGGATTAATAATTTGTAATTCCTTAATTCTGTAATTCTGTTACAGGAAAATGATCCCTTCTCGTATGAATTTTACCAAATTAAACACCTTATAATTATTTCCTTGTATGAACCCAAATGAATAATTTCCAAGATTTTGAAGATATACCTCAGTCCCAATTTTAGAATTTTGTACCAGCATCCCTTTAGAATTTAGATTCAAAACAACCCAAATACCCGTGGGCTGAGGGATATTCCCATATTCTTATCTGTAATGATTTCCATATAAGGAATAATACCAACTGCCTAGTAATGTGATTTATTTTAACCTCCCCCTGTGTGTGAGATAATGTGTTGACAGCTGTACATCAGTTTGTGTACTGGACAGTATATACAACACACGACTCTTCGTAGTATACTCACATGGAGCTCTCTTATGTTCTACTCTATCGTCTTATTTAGTTCATTTATTTTAATAATTTCTTTCTTATTTCCTAAATTTTTCTTACGCAAATTGCCAACCGCGTGTTTCTCCCTTTTTGATGTTTGTTTCTTCGGTGCCTTTTTGAAGAATTTTTATTGCTTCCTGTTTTTTTTATCGTGTTTGCTATTTTATCAATAACTCTTGCCTCAAAGTGCCCATCATGCAGTCAACCTTCAACAACTTCCTCAACTCCATATCAGACCATTTCCACTCAGAAGAAAGCCCAAGAGACGAGTATGCCCCTTCTACTTCTTCTATGTTAAACACGTTACCTTAACGTCAATGCTAATAAACCGTTTTTAAAACAAGCACATCTTTTTGGAATTACTGTGATTCAAATCTTATAATCGAAATTAAATTTACCCGATGGTTTTTGAAGAATTAAGAAGCTGATTTTGTATTCTTGGTTGTGTAGTTGTCTACAATAATCTCACGATATAACATTTCAGACAGTTAGAATCGGACGCGAAGTGTAAGACCTTTAACCGGGGAACGAGTGAGAATGGGACAAAGAACGGAGAAGCGGAAACAGAGGAGCTGGCTGTGGCGTGGCTTGATCTCATGAAGAGGTGAGCAACTTTTAATAACAGTTTGTTTCTAGCTTGATATCTTCTAGAAATAGTTTACTTTTCAGCTGTTTGGTTTTGGCTTGATCTCATGAAGAGTTAACAAACTTTTCAGCCGTTGGTTCAGTTCTATTTTGCTTCGTGCTTCGATGTGTTTTATATGCATTGTTTTATTTGCACAGTGCTTTGAATGGTTGTCAGGGTAACATGTCACATTATAATCACCGTGTTTTAAAAACCACTGCCTGCTGCTTTCTTTACATTCATATTCCCAGGTGGGATGGTAACGCGAGAAAGAAGCTCAAGTCTCCGGTTGACAAGCTCGATTGACAGGGGAGTCCCTAATGATCTCCGAGCTTTGGTGTGGATGGTTCTGGCTAACGAGAGCAACAAATCTCACCTCAGATTAGCTTACCCTGAGTTAATAGAGAAAAGCTTAAAGCTTATCCTGAGTTATAGTAGAGGTAAGCACGCCCGAGCACCCTCGATAGAAATGTCTACTATCTATAACTAACTTCCTGACTTGATGGAGGTATGCCAGATCGCACACAAATAACTAAGTAATAGCATAGCTGAACATGATGTAGTGATTTGAGGCAAAAATACGCGTGAAAATTATTTTCTTATGGTCATCAGTTGAGTTAAATCCACGTATGTCCATACAATATCGGCCGCATAGAAGTATATTTATGGTTGTTATTAAATCACAATATGTTCCTAACTGTAGTAAACATATGCAAACGAATTATCATGACACTAATGTTGTGCCTCTAAGTTATGAGTATGATGACCTCTCAGAAGCCAAGCGTCCGTAAACTCTGCTGTGCTTACACTTTTAATGACGCACCTTTGTTGATTATGTTATATAGAGTTGCATGAAATGAGTTTTGGCAACTTTGACTTTTGTAGATAGTGAAGCCCTGCATCTCCTCTCCTGCAGCTTGGAAGATGCTCCTTTGAATTGGATTAAATCTGTTGTCATTAGCCAGTGTCAACACGTTTCTAAAGTCTTAGCATTGTGTCTTGTGATTCAGCAGGCCACCTGGAATCACGAATAAGGACTTGAGATAGCTTTTGGCAACATCTCATATCTCCAAAATTCAATGAAAGTCAGGCCTTTGAAAATGGGACAATTTTCATACTTAAGCAGATTTCTGAACTAATGATGATTTTAATTTGAAATGCATCTCCCCTTTTCACGAATTTTGCCAAAAACTCAATGTCCCGGGCACCGGCTGTCCACAATGAATTTAGATTATGAAACTAAATCCATGTTTCATATTATTGGAAGGCTTCAATGTCTCAGTTTTCGCCAATTAATCTCCACCATGATGTATGTAACCAGCACCACTGTACTGCCAGATTTACATAATTATGCCGGATTAGATTTTAATGCGCTAAATGAACAGTCTACAGAACATGTATATTGTACTGTACATTATACATTCCGTATATTTTTGACTTCTAAGTACACCGAGCTACACAGCACGCACTGTACAGAGTCTTTAAGACTGGTTTATATTATGTTAATTCTTTAATTAGAATCCTTCGAGATCTTATTTTCGATTTCATACCGCTCCTATTTCGGAATTAGTTTACCAGATGTACACATTTTTAAGCTTTTTACCCTACAATTCGTCAGTCTTAGTCGAACAGAGGAAATTACATCCTCACCAAATTTCAATTAAACAACAAGATAATCATCCCAATAAAACATTTGAGAAAAGTTCTCCGTGTGAGAAGTTGATTAGACGAGACATCTGCAGAACATACCCAGAACACAAGTTCTTCAAGGAGCAGGGCCAGGAAGCTCTATTCAACGTCATCAAGGTGGGCATGATTCTCATTGGTTTCATAGAATTGAGTGGAATCAAGTTCTTTTTCTTTTTTGTCTGGAAATTGAAAAACGATTTGGCTGTCAGATCAAACCACTTCAATTTTGGCTATTTTAATCACCCCTCCCTCTAACAGGGATTGGTTGTAATGAGCTTTTCTGTGGTTGCCATATGAGATTCTCCTGTAATCTTTTAAATTTGATTTTAAACACTTGTTTTTATATTACAGGCGTATTCTCTACATGACAAGGAGGTTGGGTACTGCCAGGGTTCTCCCTTCATCGTAGGAATACTCCTACTCCAGGTACACAGTTTGAAATATACACTCTGATGTAATGTACACTGTACATTGTGTAGTGTTTTAAAGGAATAGATTTGTAAATGGAACGCAGTACTTGTTAAAATGCCGCATTATCATCGGTAAATTTACGTCAGAGACACACAATTCAATGAACATTCATGTTTTGAATGAATCATTCACAGTTTACTAATCTTACATCCATTGTTAGGTCAGTAGGTCACAGTTGTACGGGACTACCTTACTGTACCTTTACACCGAGTTCATTAAACCAGTATTAAATGCAGCCTGAAACACAATATCCATTATCAGGTTCAAAACTTGCCGGGTCTCACACGTTAATCATGATAGGAGAATTAATTACAGAGCTTCTGGATGTATGTTGATAAGAGGATAATATAAAATATAAAAACTCAGAAACGGGACAACATTAAAAAAATACAGAATGGACTGGACGTCACTGAATAAGAGGGATACTGAATGGATTGGAGGCATTTATCCCTCCGGGTTCCAATGTCTTCAACCCATGGATCCACCTATTTTCAGCAACGTCCAGGTCATCGGGATTAGAATGCTGTAGAATTGTGAATCTATAAACTCTATTGAAATCATTATGGTTGGTGCAATTATGTTCTTTATATAAATGGTATGCTAATGACAAATCATTATTGTAAGTATTATCTGACAATATTTTATTTGGGTCCTTCTTTATTTTGTAATATAGTGCTCTATGACCATTAATTCTGGTTCTGAGTTGGGAAACAGTTTTACCAACATAACCCTTATGACACAGCAAACAAGTAGCAAAATAAATTATGTTCCTTGATAAACATGAACCAGCCTTTGGTTGGATTGACTTCCCTTTGTATGACAAGTCATCTGAATTTGTCATCAAGGGGCATGACTGACACCTACTTGAACCACATGGGGTGGTTGCACCTGGGCCATTACCAATTACTAATTGTTTTGTCGATGATAAAAGACCACCCAAGTTTGGAGCTGTCCTGTAAACATGATTAAACATTTTCGTGTTGGAATTCAAAGTACTGAAACTGAATGTTTCCTTCAGGAGTTTCTCATATTTGTCCAAAGTTTCCTCAAGGAAGTCATTTGCCCCGTAAGTGGATACTATTCGGATGGGTATAGTATTGGGGGTGACTTCTGATCTATCATTAGGACGTATGTTTCTTGAGAATCCTCCCACTTTAGTGATTATGTTTTTCACCATGCCAACAGGATAACCACACTCATTGAATGTTTCTGATAGTTCAGATAGACGTGTGGTGAGTCTAACATCACAATTTATGATCCTCCTATATCTGATGGCTTGTGAGTAAACGATGCTGGAGAATATGTGATTTGGGTGGTGACTGGAAAAGTTCAAGAATGATGGAGAATCTGTAGGTTTTCGGTAAAGATCAGTCATGAGTTTACCGTTAACATCAAAAAAAAAATTGGATATCTAAAAATGGTAAAGGTTCACCATTCTTAGTCACAACAAAATCGTCTGTTTTCAGACCAAATTCCAACAACTTATCTCTTACATCTTTCTCCCATTTCCTGAATAAACGTTCGGAACCATTGAAAGTTCCAACACAATCATCCACAAACCTTTTGAATGCCATAACATTACTCATTTTCTCTGGATCTGAATAGAGTATTTTCTCCATCACATAACAAACAGTAATGTTGGCTAACTCCACACAAATGCTTCCACCAGTGGCGATTCCCTTCTTTTGCTGATACCAATTCCCCCTGTAGCACCCAACTGATGATCGCATGCTCAGATCAACTAAGCTCATAATCCAATCTATCTTCTCTTGAGGCCAACCCTCATACACCTTTTCAAGGGCATGTCGGACTGCTTCAAGGACAAGAGAAGGATTTAGTGAGTCATACAGACTAGCGAAGTCGAACGTGAAACATTTGGACACAAGGATAATATATATGTATGGGTATGATAAGGTGCCATTGTTAAGTAATATGACACTAGTCTAACATTATATCATGTTTCACTGAACTCAGGCAGGCTGTAAACACTTGTTAAATGTGAGTGTTGAAAGTGCAATTATCCTGCGACTATTATGCATATCATGTGGAATTTTCCCATGCAATCAAAAATTTGATCATCAAACAACGTTCAATACATTGTGCGGGTTTTCTTCTTGGCTTTTAAATCCTCCAATTTGTTAAAATTTAGCGTTTGTTTGGACACAAGAAAATATTTTATAACTGTAATATACTCCCTGATATTTCATCAGGGCTAGCTTTGCGCAGTGGCATTACCATAGTCAATGAGGTCCAACCGAGACGTGGTTATTGCTAGTTGAAAACTAATCCCAATATCCCGCTATTGCGATCTTTCATTAGAGAGCTCTAGCAATTTTTCTTGGGCTGCTGGACAGCCCTTCATAGGAACAATGAATATTTAGACCCTATCTATAGCCTATCATGGGCATTGGGCTTTCGTTCTTGATATGGTGCCTCTTGAATTTCGCCGACATCCATATCTTGATAACTTGAACCTGGGTAATAATGAACGTCGATAGCACTGATCATAATGAGACTAATCCGGCATGAAATACGTTTAAATATCACCCAGCCAGGGTGCTAGATCTTGAACTGTAAAATGAGTTTGATTTTGAAATTGCGAAAATTTCTTCAATATCCAAAATACTCATATCAATGCCACAGATTTTAAGTGCCTTTTACATGATTTGCTTACAATGCACTGATTTAGACCTGGTTTATAGACCGTTCTAAGAGCAATTCTTCAGATAATTGCCTTTTTAACAGTACCTTAGTATATTCCAACGTCTGGTAAAGAAATGCTTTGTATTGTTTTTCAACGGCAAATAGGCCTGTACAGCTACTAGCTGCTTCATGTATCTCCCTCCACAGATTTCTAATTTCTCACTCCCAAGTTCCCACTATTTCTAAATCCCCTCAGTATTTCTAATTTCTCACTCCCCAGTCCCCACTTTTTCTAAATCCCCTCAGTATTTCTAATTTTTCTCTCCCCAGTTCCCACTATTTCTAAACCCCCTCAGTATTTCTAATTTCTCACTCCCCAGTCCCCACTATTTCTAAATCCCCTCAGTATTTCTAATTCCACGCCCCCCCCCCCCCCCCCCGTATTTCTCATCCCCCTCCTACTCCAGATGCCAGAGGAGGAAGCGTTCTGTGTGTTGGTGGAGCTGATGGAGCACTACAGAATGCGGGAGTTCTTCAAACCCAGCATGCGGGAACTGAGTCTCAACTTGTACGTGCTCAGCGAACTCATACAGGTACGCTTCATTTAGCGCAGGTTCAACCGGGGACTGAGTCTCAACTTGAGTCTCAACTGTAGTCTTAACTGCAGTCTCACTGTCTCAACTCCAGTCTCAACTTGTACGTGCTCAGCCAACTTATAAAGATGTCGTTGGACCGGTTGAACTACAAAATTGATCATCATTTAATCATCATTCAATGGCCTGTGAATAATATAGGGGTTGGTCGCTTTTTATCTTTTCAATCTAGAAATACCAGTACAGATAGAGTCGTCAATCCGGTCAGTCCTGTATTTAGCCCGCATTCCAATATCATCCAATTATTACACGGGACAAGTTCAGGAAGTAAAAACTGAAAAGGTGGCATCAATAGAAAGAGGTCCCTTTTACTCATTTAGTTGCATGTTACCAGTCATGTTGATAAGTCATGTACCTGATTTCTACATCTGCCTCTTTGTGTTGCCTGGCTAATGGACTTTTTGTTCGAGATTTCGCGTCCTATTTTCACGTTAATTTTTCGTTGTATCGTTGTATGCGACTGTACGAATGTTAATTTACCTACACCCACTTATGACCTATTGAAATTGTAGGCTAAACTCTTAACTTCTTAACTTTAAACTTTGAGGTTTTTCAAATTTCTGTGATTTTGAAAATTAATTCTAAAGTTTCATAATGCTTCGAGAGAAATATTAATTATTTCAAGTTTGCGGCTTGCACTTTGCCGCTCTGTCAAGAGAGACGGGAAAATCAATCATTGAATTTTCTTAATTTTTCCAAAAGCTTATTAGTTTTTCAAAATACTAGACTCAGTTTCTTATAGACAGTTTTATTGAAAGACTGAATGCAACTTCTCTAGAAATAACAGCGTGCGTTCCAATTAGTTACAGTGGGCAGTTCCTTTACCTTTTTCAAAACTCTCATTTGAACAGGAACACGGATTAACTAGCTATGAAGAACGGCACTAATGGCCTCATTGTCATGAATGGCACCAAAGTAACAAACAAAAACCACCATGACGAAGACCCCCTGGACCCTGAAGTTGTTCTGGGAGTTGTTCGTCTGGACTACGACTACCCTACGGCAGCCGGAGATGTAGATGACCCGCGGTCCTTTCCCTACCGGGTGATTTACCGAGTGGTACCTGGTCTCACATTCGAAGTGTGCAAAGCAGGGACCAGATCACGTGACCTAGACGAGGAGTTTGTGGGTGCTATAAAGTACCTGGAGGGTTGTGGAGTGTCCGCTATAACCGGGGATTGTGGGTTCATGATGTGGTATCAGGAGTTAGCACGACAAACAACACGTCTCCCTGTATTCATGTCCTCTCTCACCCTCCTCCCCTCCCTCGTATCCCTGTTCTCCGGTCACATCATCATCCTGACTGCCAGTGGTGGGGAGTTGGAGCCCATGAGACATCTGATACTGAGTGAGTGTGGAGGTAACCTCTCCCCGGATAACATCGTTATTGTAGGAGCTCAGGATGTTCCTGGTTTTGAAGCTGTGGCGTTGGGTAAGAAAGTGGACACTGTAAAAGTGGAGCCAGGGATTGTAGAGCTGGTACAAGCAGCTGTAGCAGCGCATCCCCGAGCTCAAGCCTTCCTGGTTGAGTGCACTGAGATCCCGCCCTACTCCAACGCCATCAGACACGCCACTGGACTACCGGTATTTGACATCATTACAGCGTGTAACTTCTTCATCAGTTCCACACAGTGTGAAGGAAGGTTCGGGATGCAGGGATGGAAGAAGGCCTGGGATGGGGAGGTGACAGAGTACACATTCGGGGGGAATCTGAACGAGAAACAGAAGGCGAAGCTTGTGTTTAAGAAGGAGTCGTAATGTGTGATTTAGAGGTTACAGGAGATGGAAGAAAAGGACTATGGATATTGGACTGATTTAGGACTTTAGGTTTTAAGTTTTTGTATCAAACGGTTTTTATAAAATCAAGCAGTTTTTTTAAATTATCAGACAGTTTTTTTCAAAGATTTAATTAATATTTCGCATGCTTTGTTTTTAATACAGTTTTGATATTCTAGAAATAAACAGTGTTGCCAACAGCAGGCTCACCTATAAATTTTATCTATTATTTTATTACAGCAGACGCCAGACACAGCAGCTGCTGTTGAGTAAAAATTAAAGTAAATTTTTACTTTTTTATACTTAATGAAATGTATAATTTCATAGTTTGATGCTTTAGCAATGAAAAGGGACTCTTTTTACATTTCAATCTTGTCTTATCATACATTATTAAAAACATTTATTGAGAATTTATCATTTTATTGATTCGCTTTTGATTCACTGATACATGTTCTTGAAATTATATAAACAATAAATTTTGTTGTCCTAGAACATCTTCAAAAGCTCAAATAAGATTGATTTTGATAATCCGACCCGTGAAATCAACATTTCCAGCTAAAGAATAATAAATGTTAATTATTTTATGTAACTCACATAAATATTCATTTTTACTGGCACTGCGCAGTGTGATATAGTATTACTTTCTATAGCTACACACACAATAGTTTAGATGTCTTGAAGCCTCACTACTACTTGTACTACTACTACATACTGCTCGCTAAAATAAGGTGCTTCAACGTCATCAACGTACTACTTTGAGCTATGATAATGACGTCATCTTAACCGCCCAAGTGTGTATCTTGTGCGCGCATACTATTACTACAGTATGGCTCTAAAAGTAATACAATATGCGTGTACTAGAACATTCACTTAGTCTCGAGACCACGTGACATGATAGTGCTAGTGTGTGTGTCTGCGTTGAATGCAAAGAATATAGCATTCACTCTATTATCTTTGCACTGGTATTCTACCATTAATAAGTGATGTTTTCACGATAAACCTTCTCCATTTCAAGGCAAGGTAATTGCATCACATTCTCAAATTGCCTCCTACTATGTTAGCACCTTTTCACTAGTAGTGACGTTATAACAGAAAATTAAGAAATTCAAAGGCCCCAGGTGGTTGGTATGTGTGGAAGAATTGTTGACATGATGTCAGCAATAATGAGAAATATCTGATAAAATAATATGTTAACTTGACGTTGTCATTGTCTGTTGAATGACGCCATGTTTTATTGTTTTACCAATGTTAAGTTTTACATAACTGTTCAATATTCATCACTATTTTAATCCCGTCAGGAACACATTCCAGAGCTCTACACGCATTTCAAGGCACAGGTGATTATTTAAACTACGAGACATACATTATGCGCTATTTTTAACTTTTTCAAGTCACTTTTTGATATTAAAGCTCAGATTCACTGCAAAGTAGGATCGCTAATTTTCATTCATTGAAGATGCTTTGCTCCTAACATTAAAGTTCATTTCATGGATTATCCGTTATATAAGGCCACATTTGAGATTCTCTTGAAATCCCAGACGTTAAATTTACATTGATTGCATGTCACTTAAATGACTGTTAACCTTCAAATCAAATTCCTAAATAAGGAAAGTTTCATATAAGAATTTGACTTTAATGACAGCCAATGTTATGTTCATTTCCTTGTGATACTATTTTTAAACACCCTTGCGTTAGCAATCAGACATTTGCTGTCAAACCCCTCAGAGAGTTTTATAAGTATCGCTTGACAGTGTGAAGGAGAACTTTCTCAAGCCCTTTTATTAACCCTGTTTTAACCCCATTCTCTGAAGGGAAGTCCCTTTTCAACCCCTTTCATAAGCTCCCTTTTACTCCCTTCTTTCTAGGATAACTTTTGTAAACCTCACTTTCCAAAAAGGAAACAACTTCATGTGACGAAGTGATAACCTTAGCATAACCCCGCCTTAAACTAACCATTGTCTGGTGTTTCAGGGGTTCCACCCCACCACCTACGCTTCGCAGTGGTTCCTCACCATGTTTGCTACTGTCCTCCCCCTCAACGCGGTCTTCAGAATCATGGATATCTTCCTGTGGGAGGTATGGTTTCAAATAACCTGCTATATGGGAGTGCTTTATGAAAGGAACTTAAGCACTCAGGAAATTAAGCCAGCAATGAGCTACATGAAATTGAACACTTTTTGAGGCATCTGTGCTTTAATTACTCAATAAGGCTTAATTTTCTGTAATAATTAGGTATATGGGAGATAAATAATTCTTTGAAAAATGGAAGATTAAGGTAGCCAGAAATAGGTCCGACACGGACATCTGTCCGAAACCCAGCACAAAATTTATCTTTCGAGGAAAAATGCTGTGTTTGTGTGCAGCAGTACATTGCTCAACTATTGTATAGTGAGTTAATGAGTATATTAAAGTTTTAATCAATGCAACTACACGGAAGAGTGTCTGGATGTGAAGATTAAATGCTTCTACCGCTCCTTAATTCTTTTCATGTGAATATGCGCAACATTAAATGTTGTAAGTACCTACACAACAAAAGTAATTTGCTTCTATGAAATTTAAAATTGCCGTACTGAGTTTAAATGAGTTCATTTCAGCAATCGTTTGATGTCATATTCCAAGTTGGCATTTCGCTCCTGAAAGAGGGGCTGCCAAGTTTAATAAACAACGATATCGAAGGAATGCTGAAGGTATGTAAGTGTCATGTATGACGCGGTGATTCATGAGTCACCTAACTGCGCGTATTCGAATAATCTTTCCCTATTCCTGATTTGGTGCGGGAATTCACCGATTCTTCACGAATCTCTGGAGTGTTGCGTTACATACTGTAAGGCTTGCACTACTTCTTGTCATGTGCCTAGTTATCATTAGTAACTGAAAACCTCCGAATTGAAAAAGACTGAGCTCTGAACTTTGGCCAAAATTCGTGGAACATAGACGTAAGGCGCTAAGACGCACAATCGAAAACAGCCGCGCAATTCTGCGCGCGCATGTGAAAAAACGCGCGCGTTTTCAATTTTACTTACACCTGCATTAGCACAGCTGCACTTGATAATTCGGCATACCATTTTGAAGTTATCCAGAAATTATTCCATGATATTATTATTGAATTGCTTAATGCATATGCAATTTGCGTACATGATATATGAGCTGCAGAGTTTAACTTAATCTCTCTTAATTTATCATTGTCTACTGACCATCAGGCACGTAGATGAATTCCGTTTAAAACGTGCAATTCATAAGTTTTATGTTTTCACGTCTCAATTTCAGTATTTCCGGTCGACAGTATACAAGAACTATGTTGGAGATGAGGATAATCTTATCAGATCGGCCAGGGCGATAAAACTCGATCAAAAGAAGGTATTTATAATTCATCGAGACTTAGGATTAAGATCGACGTAGGATTAGTGACGAAAGAAGCACCATTCGACTACCATTTTCTATCATTGTCATATTTGAGCAATGGCTTATTGAATATTTCACTTCCAGATGCAGCGGTTAGTGAAGGTGTTCACGACAGAAAAAGAACGCGAATCTGCTGAGTTGGAAGAGTGTAAACGTCTCTCGTTTGAGAACAGTGTGCTCTGTCAGAGAATCAAGACTTTGGAAGAAGAAACGTGCCATTTAGCCGACAAACTCATCAAGGTTTGTCAATGAAAGACGGGGTAACATTGTCACCACATTTGACTGCACAGTATTGACACCACATTCCACTGTACTGAATTGACGCCACTACGTAACATTGACACCACGTTCCACAGTGCTTCCTTGACACCAATTTCCACTGTGCTGCATTGACACCACATTCCACTGTACTGAATTGACGCCACCTTCTACTGCGTAACATTGACACCACATTCCACTGCGTAACATTGACAGTTGACACCACATTCCACTGCGTAACATTGACACCACATTCTACTGTGCTGCATTGACACCACATTCCACTATGCAGCATTGACACCACATTCCACTGTGCTGCATTGACACCACATTCCACTGCGTAACATTGACACCACATTCCACTGTGTTGCATTGACACCACATTCCACTATGCAGCATTGACACCACATTCCACTGTGCTGCATTGACACCACATTCCACTGCGTAACATTGACACCACATTCCACTGTGTTGCATTGACACCACATTCCACTGTGCTGCCTTGACACCACATTCCACTGTGCTGCATTGACACCACATTCCACTGTGCTTCATTGACACCACATTCCACTGTGCTGCATTGACACCACATTCCACTGTGCTTCATTGACACCACATTCCACTGTGCTGCATTGACACCACATTCCACTGTGCTGCATTGACACCACATTCCACTGCGTAACATTGACACCACATTCCACTGTGTTGCATTGACACCACATTCCACTGTGCTGCATTGACACCACATTCCACAGTGCTGCCTTGACACCACATTCCACTGTGCTGTATTGACACCACATTCCACTGTACTGCATTGACACCACATTCCACTGTGCTGGATTGACACCACATTCCACTGCGTAACATTGACACCACATTCCACTGTACTGCATTGGCACCACATTCCACTGTGCTGCATTGACACCACATTCCACTGTGCTTCATTGACACCACATTCCACAGTGCTGTATTGACACCACATTCCACTGTGCTGCCTTGACACCACATTCCACTGTGCTGCATTGACACCACATTCCACAGTGCAGCATTGACACCACATTCCACTGTGCTGTATTGACACCACATTCCACTGTGCTGCATTGACACCACATTCCACAGTGCTGCATTGACACCACATTCCACTGTGCTGCATTGACACCACATTCCACTGCGTAACATTGACACCACATTCCACTGTGCGTGCTGCATTGACACCACATTCCACTGTGCTGCATTGACACCACATTCAGTTTTGCTGCATTGACACCGCTTTCCGCGTTGTTGCAATGACATCACCTCACTAACTCTCAGGGTCAGGTGAGTAGAGCTGAGCAGGCTGAAGAGATGTTTATTCTGAAACGTGAGTTGGTGGCTCTCCGTCGTCATGACGCCGAGTTGTCTGAGAAAATGAAGGAATCCACGAGGAGGAACAGCTATCTCGACTCAAAACTTCAGACGGTAAGATTGACTAGATCCTAATGTCCAGTTTCTCTTTACTCTTCTCCCGCTTACCCTTTCGAAGCGAAGAAACCTTAATTTTTCATACCGCCCTCCCCAACCTTTGTTGTTGTATTCATCTCCTTCCTCCACCTCTCCACCATCCCCCTACTCACTCTCACCTTTCACCCCTCAATGAACAATGAACATCCATGCACATTGCACAGTGAATCACCTTATACCTCACCTAGCCACCTGCCCTCCCCTCAGATATGCAGTGAGAACGAGGCGCTGCGTCGCGCGCTCTCCTCCCTCGGACACGATCCCATGCAGTTTGTTGAGAACGTGGAGCTGCCAAACTGTGTGTACTCCGACCAAGTGAGACTGCCTCACCTTCACTTAAATCAGGTTAGACTGCCTCACCTCCACTTAAATCAGGTGAGACTGCCTCACCTACACTTAAATCAGGTAATTGTGATACTGCTTCACCTCCACTTAAACCAGGTAATTGTGAGACTGCCTCAACTCCACTTAAATCAGGTAATTGTGAGACTGCCTCACCTCCACTTAAACTAGGTGGGAAATCATGACTTTGAATATAATGTCGGAGGTGGGTGATGCTTGATAAATTTCAGACTGGGATTGTGTGGTACTGGTAGGGTTTCTCATATGCAATTATGTAATTTAATCAATTGTTAATTGATTCTACCCCAAGTCCGTGTGTAACTCTGTTGCCGTAGCAGGAGGAGCAGTGTGAGGATGTGGGTTACTGTACGATAGAGAGGAAGGAGTCCACGCCCTGCAGTCCGGGGGCCATGAAGGTCCTTGCTGAGAACACCTCCACTTGCAAACAGGACAAACAGGTGCCAACTTCCTACTCAGTTTACCCTAATTTTTAAAGCCATTTCTTACCTTTTCCCCTTCTTGATGAAGGAACAAATGAAATGCTTTCGCTTCTCAACTCTTTTTCTTTCCACTATTCCTCCCCATTCGGCTCTCACACCATCCTCTTCCCTCTCAGAGCAGCCCGAGTACAGATTCAGCGTGCCACGCCCGATCAGTTTCCAGTGACAGTGTCATTTCCACCTCCAGTTCCGAGCTGAATAACACCAGTAGTTACTATAGAAATCAGATACAGGTACCTGTTCAGTGTTCAGCCATTAATTTACCATATTATAATTCTGATCTCTCTCGATTGCCAATAATATCTTAACGAAATAAAAGTGAGTTGAACTTTTTCCCCATGGAAATTGTCATCATTCCATCTGAATGCCCTCCAATCAACCCATATTTTCAACTCATAAACTCTACAGTACCTATTTTGGGGTGAATTATTTACAGTCTCTCTATATCTAACCCAGATCTTCCAGAAAGAGTCCAAGTTGGTGCTATCTCACAGCGGCTCCTCATTACCGCAAAACGCAGCGGCAGCAGTTCAAAGCGGCTCTAGCTTGACAGAAAACCTGCGCAAAACTTTCGGGCTGGAAAAGACTGCAGGCCAGGAAAGAGTTTTATAGTTACCCTGGCTACTTCCCTAGAGCTTGTGACAGGGAAGATTGTTTGTTAGATCAACGGGATATTAGTTTACCCATGGCACATCAGGCATTGACCAATCATTACACAGGATTTGTAAGATTTAGATATTCTCGTTTGATTGGTTGAACAATGGCACGCCGTTGGTTAAATGATATTCCGTTGCCTATAGTATGTATGTTTGTTTGTCGACAATTTTGTAATGGTCATACCTTGATGAATTGTTGGTGGTTGGAGTGGCAATTTCAAATTATATATCTTGGGAGCGCACATCCTTTTAGAATGAAGGATGCCATGAACTGTCGATGTCAATTTGTATAGCTGCGTCATGTTAATGATAATGAGGATGTTAACTATTGTCATAACGAGATATTACCCGGCGGATATTATATCCGGCGGGGCTACATTAAAGCCCCTGTTCATTAACAGACAGACATTGGGTACTGAATTTAACTTGAAGTTAATGTTCACTTTTAAGTTAATGTACCTGACACTCTGACTGGGTAATAACAATTTGTACTAAATATGGGGGTTATGCAGGTTGTACATGATCTACAGTACTTATATTATCTGAGGCGTATTACCTAGCTTCTATTTATCACGAAAACGTCACGGCAGTGACCAATCAGCAACCGACGTTACGGCCGAATCATGCGCTGATTGGTCAGTGTCAATTGGACTTGAAGGGGAACGGACATTTCATTTCACGACACTTCATCTCAGGACACTTTATCTCGCAATATGTCAGCTCTACGCAAAGGTTAGGGCCTGGGTTAGGGTTAGGGCTACGTTTTGGGTTAGGGTCAGGGGTAGGGTTTGGGTTAGGGTTATGGTTAGGGTCAGGACAGGGAGATGAAGTGTCCTGAGATGAAATGTCGTGAGATGAGATGTCGCCCACCCGACTTGAAAATGAAAGCTAATACGTTGAGTCAAGTATCATCTCATTGGAAGGTGAATTATTTTTGCCCTAAGTTAACTTTGAGTTTAAGTGGTAATGGTTAGGTCTATATGGTAATTACGAATTAGTTTAAGTGAAAAGGATTAAAGCCTTCTAGATTTGAAGTCAATTAAGAGAGTTTTTTATGATTTTGTATGCAGATTCTTTTTGTATTTGATTTTACCTTTGAGGAACTTTTCGTTTTGTATCTGGTAACTGAAATGTGGTCGGGATACTGAGAATGATGTTTTGTGTTTTGAGACCAACCGCTTGCCCATGCTACTGAAAACTGTGATTTTTCAGAGTTTAAACATTTAAGAGCAAAGATTATGTTTATTTTATTGCAAATGCAGCTAGATTAATCGTCCATTAAAGTATTTCAATGCAATATAAGAATTCAATTCCAATTAAAATTATAATTAACTTTTAAGTTAAACATTAATTAAAAGAATCACGTGGCACCGATAATTTCCGTGCAGTATAAAGGATAAATTATAAATGTTTTGATTTTCCGTTAATTCGATTTATATTTTGAAGGTATTTGTACTTTTAACGATGTGTAAATTTTGTATTGTTAGTAACAATGTTACGTAATATTATTTATAATTATTTTTCTGATTGTAATAGAAAATGATTCTTGTTCTAAATCTTATTTTATGACAAAAGTTTGGATTTATTCGTCGCATTTGTAATTTTTTATAATGGCATAATTTTGAAATTTAAAGAAGTTTGTGTCAATGGCATTGGCACGCGTTTATGTTAATTTAATTAGTGAATTTGTTTCTATTCATTTGGTAAATTCTCACGGGAACATTTTCTAAAACCAAGTAAAGTGAAATATCAATATTGTGGTTTTCATAGAATTAGACCTCGCTAAATCTCTGTGTTGTTAATCATAATGTAATGGTCGTGCAAGATCAATAGGCGATGGACTTCTACGTCATTATGATGAATGTGAATGGAAAAGTAATGAAATAGTAATACCGTCTGTTGTTCTTGTGCGATCTCTAATTACTTCCTTTCTGCAGTACTGCGGTACTTTGTACCTGTCTCAAATACAACTGTTTTCAGACCTGTCTGGTACGGCGCGTGGGAACTAACGTGTGCATGTCACGTGATAACAACGAGCCAATCAGCGTGCAGGAAGGCGCGCGCGTCCAATCACAGTTCAGCGCAACAACCAGACGGCCGTGGGAACTTCCGCTCGGTGCTCACTTCCAGTTGACAACTCGTTGGATACGTTGATCCTCCGCTGCCCTGGCTTCAATCTGAAAACTTTATCCTGCTCGTCTCATCTCACATCTTGGTTGATATTCTTCGCCTGACACAAGTTTACCCTTTCCTCCATGAACAACGACCAGAACAAGGACAAAACTGTGAGTTTTGGATACTTTTACTGTCAATAATCAATATCCCATAGCTTTGTATCATCTGACATTGTATTGATTTTAATTTTCTACGTTGGTTGTAAGATCAGTGCTACTTCGTATTTACTTATTTACATTTGTTTTCATGAGAGCTTCATTAATTTGCAATACACTGCCAAAGTCATTTCCCAGTAAATTTACATTTTCACAATCCTAGTTGCAGTGATGACCTAATTGGTCAAATGTAGCACATAATATTGATTGTAAACAACTGACTCCGTTACATTTCAGATCAGCAGGAGTGGTGTGGTGTACTCCAACCGAGTGTTCCTGGGTAACCTGCATACTAGAATGTGCGAATATGACGTGGTTTGGTTGCTGAGGAAGTACCACCATTACCCAGAGGATGTCAAGGTATGTTTAAGTGTTTAGTGTGCATGGTACAAGGGTTGTGTAATGTAAATCAGTGGCAGAATATGGGGTCTATTTTACACCTAAACGGTCGTGGTATATTCACATCCATACGATAAAGTTACTGTGTTTATCTTAAGATCGATGTAGCAACTGGTTTGAATTAGATTTGTGTTAATGACATTTCGATTCTACAGTATCTTACTCCTGCAGGTTATCAGAGACGTGAACGGTTGCTCGAAGGGTTACTCATTCGTGGACTTCAGATCAGAAAGTGAGGCTAAGCAACTTCTTGATGAGGTGAGTTTATATTCAACAGTTCAGGATTGGGAATTTCAAATGTGCTCGTCTTTGCGCTAGAGAGCCGCCTAAATTTGTAATGTACTATCAGATGAAGGTTTGAATTGACTAGTAATTGTACCGGCTTTACAACTTTTTGAGGCTTATTCAAACTCTCTGTCTCTCTGATTCTTTGATTCTCTGCAGGGTGACACTATCTTCTCCAGAGAAGGGAGAAAGTTGCTGGTGAGACAAGCAATCCGCATTCAGAAGAAGGAGGTGAGGAGCCTTTCAGTTCTTTATTTCAGATTTCAAAGCTGTGTTTATTTTATGCTGTAATTGAATTGAATTGAATTGACAAACATCATTGCAATTACATTCCGGTACCCATCAATCAATATTAAACTTTCACTGTAATCCTCCCAGGTGTTGTACGTGAAGCGATGCCCCACTGCAAACTTTGCCCCCCAGTCAACTGATACTAACTCCAAGTCCACTGGAACTTCCACAGATCCCAATGAGGATGTGGACTCGTCTACCTCAGCTACATCAAGTGACTCTGACTTCCTGCCTGACCACTGGACTGAGGCTGCTGACATGCCAAGGTAGGAGACTATAGATAATTTTGATAGCCCTGTATACGGGCATTTTTCTCTCTGGAAGTGTCAAGTGGGACAGGTCCCAGAACCGGAGTCTTTTTCTAGTTTTGTTTTGTGAAATATTCAAAAAACTCATTTCAATTCAATTCACAATTGAACCCAAACTCACAGCTTTAAAAAATACTGAACATCCCCCCGGCAGGACTGATGAGCAAGGAATAGCTGAGAGTGATGTAACATCCCACACAAACCCGGTGCTGGCTGAGAGACGAGGAGTAGGCAGTCTCACCCTCAACATCAACACCCCACAGTCCCCCCAGATTTGGGCACCCCAGTCACCCCAGACATGGGCACCTCTCTCCTCTGGATATAATCCGGCTATGGGACCAGGTAAGGAGCAAACATGTAAATTCTTCTGCTTTCTGATCGAAATGAAGTTGAAAATCTCTTCAAAACTTCATAATCTGACTACAGTGGGATGAGGGATCTATTTAATCATGAAATGTAAACTCTTGCCAATGAAGTTCAATTATCTTTCTTTCAGTTTGGTCTCCTACATGTGCTACCACGCCACTCCAATCCCCGTTCGCTGCCACACCTCTACAATCCCCCTTCTCTACCACACCTCTACAGTCCCCCTTGGCTACCACTCCACTCCAGTCTGCTTTCCCAAGCTGCGCACCCTTCATCCCAGTATACCAGTACATGCAGCCCCCAAGTCAGTCATTGGGGTACCAGACTTCAGCCTACATGGGACAGCACCAGACCACTCAGTTCTATGAGAACAGCTACAGTTTCATCCCAGCGTACTGTTCCGGGTTACCACCTAAAGCAAGGGATCCAGCCTTCACTCCACCCTCGCCTGTTAGCGACCCACTCTACCCAGCCTTTACGCCAACTAACGATCCAATCTACCCAGCATTCACAGCCAAGGATCCAGTCTACCCAACATTCACATCCAAGGATCCAGTCTGCCCAGCTACCTTTACTCCGCCCAAGGATCCAGTCTTCCCAGCCTTCACAGCCAAGGACCCAGTCTACCCAGCCTTCACAGCCAAGGACCCAGTCTACCCAGCCTTCACAGCCAAGGACCCAGTCAACCCAGCCTTCACACCACACCCCACTGCTCATGGAGCTGACGATGTTTTGTCTGCAAGCATTGCAGGAATGTCCATGTAAACTTTTATCAAAAGAACTCGACGCGATCGAGCCTGTTTCTGTTTAACTTATATATTACTTACCAAACTAATTTATTTACATTTCAACTCTGTATGTGATATCATCTATCTAATATCAACTAATTTTAGTTGGAACTATTTTATCAAAGCTAATTACTAAACTATAGAATCTTTTTATTCGAAAAGTGATATATTTTTTATACGACTTTTTGAAGTTGAAGAAAACCCTAATTCTAATCCATTTTATTTCTCTTAGTTATATATTGAAAGACGATTTAATTTTTATGAATATCGTTTAGTAGAAACTAAACTGCCTACAAACTTTTTACTTTTGATCAGTCTTAATAAATATTATGGATTTTGATTATTATCAAACCATTATCAATATTAGAAAAGACTCTTGTCTACCTTCTCTCATTAAAAATCTTGAAATTTCGGGCCCGAAAATGATGACTCAAAAGGTTTTCAAGAAAAATTCTGACGCCGGTGGGAAGGGGTCACTAGAATGCGGACTGAGGAAGTGGCCAAAATGGTTTAAAGTTGGTGGACGACGTACGTACTCTTGTACTCCATCGATGGCCTTCACGGTTCACTCCCTTGATAACTCCTAAATTCATGTTTGGGGGTTTGTTTAGGTTTCAGTTTCGGCGCGTAGTGCGCGCGCGCTGAAAAAACACACTCCAAACTGACAAAATTTGCTTTTTACATCAAATTTGCACTCGGATTTCGCGCCAAACTGACTTTTAAACAAGTGTGCGGAAAGACGCGCGTCATTCAATTTCATCTCGTCAGATTTAATTCATGAAATGGGTGTTCGCGCTGGTATTTTGAGGCAAAAAGGACAGAATCTCGATAGATGGGTGCTACATACAGAATATCCTCTTCAAAATTTGGAGTTTGGACGGTGTTGCAGAAAGTCGCATAGAAGGTTTAGCAATCCTTGGCCTTCAAGTGCCCCAACCTCTAAAAGGGCCCAGACAGAGACCCTCAAGAACATAGGCTTTGGCCCGCAAAACATGCAGCGAGATATAAACCACAAAAATGAAACAGTACGCAGCTAAAGTTGATTTCAAATGAGTGAGGTATAAACTTTCCACCTGCTAATTTTTAGAAACCATTATTAAAATTAAATTTCGGAGGGGTTGCCGTAACGAATGACGAGCAACAAACTGGATCCCAAACTAGATAGATTAAAGGCAATTTCCTTCACTAGCCCGGCATAAAACATGCCATGCTGTCCCAAGAAAGAAACAGTGCCTTTATTTTGATGATTTATCCTGATGGGTGATTTCATGCTTTCATGAAAGGGCACAGGTAATTCAAAGTTGCAGATTGTTTCTCATAAAATGTTGCACAGGATCCTCAATTACATTGAGTAAAGAAAATCCAGTGAACACATTATATTTCAGAACAATGAAAAATAGGGTTCTGATAAAATGCTATAAAAGAATATGGTAGGTTAGTTCAATCTTTACATTTTCAAAAATGATCGCTACGCTGACAAAGTTTCAGTCTACCGATGCTAACATTATAAATCTTCTAAAGGTTCAATCTACTGAAATCCCATAAATAAATAGTCAATTTAATTCAAATACTCAATGCAAATAGAAAGTGAGTGAGTGACCAATTCAAGATCATACAAATAGTTAACTTATTTAAACTTTAATGAGTTGATGCATTTGTTACTTCTATTCTACAAAACACAAATTGCTAACTGAACTAAAGTACCTATACTGTTTTGCCAAAAACCCTAGAAAGTATAAGTAAACGATTAGGCAATTAACCGATCAGATAAATAATGTCATGGTAGCGAGGAAGTAAATGCAGTAAGTATACAATTTATTCTTACAGTAAAAGATCTAAACGAATAACACTGAAGCACTGACACTCATCGTAGGTCATGCAATATTGAAATATGATTTAAAAACATCAATCAATATAAATTATTTACACTTATTTACACTATTTACAGTTTAGATTCACGCCAGATTTAAACATAAAATGGAATTATTTCCCTTCCCCTCACTACTATACAAATACTCACGACAGTTAAATATTCTGCCCCTGTACTAATGTACCTAATGTCTATCCATGCGGATCCATGCAAACTCGTACTAAAGTGAGTAAATTTCAGTTGAAATCTACTCTCTTACAGTCACACTGCACATTCTTTTCCAAAGTTAATCTGCAACATTTTAAACACAGATTCTCCATTGCTTCTGAGGACCTGTTGAGCAAGCCTTGGTCTCTTTCTAAGGGTGCAAGCGTCTGGTGAAGATGTCACAATTCATATTCTCATATAAAGATAAGCATATTTTGATTGAATATCCCTGACGATTTCTCTAATCTTCGTCCCAGGAAGAGTCAAGGAGAACGAACGAGTTACAGACGAACACCCGTTGTCCGGCCTTCACTGCCTCACACGCTAACACCTGATATAAAGAGTGAGGGACATTAGAAATACATCAAATGGAGAAAGCGATACAAAATGATGGCACAATAAGTCACAAATAAGTCACAAAGTGGTTACAATAGCTAATCATCTGAACTAAAAATGGTCATTAAATGTCATTTATGTTAGAATCAGCATGAATAAACAGAGTTGAATACCTGTGTATCGATCTGGTGAACCTCTGGGTGGAAGGTAACGTTCTTCAGATTCTTGAGGTTCAGCAGTATCACGCCAATGGGAATGTTGTAGTAGTACGCCTCCTTCAACGCACGAACCTGTGTTAATTATAAGTAAGAATAAATAACAGAGCATCTTACTACTAGTTAATACTTGCCGAAATGAAATTCAAAACAGATATAGAAAAACATAAATGCATCAAGAATCAAGATTTGAAGTTATTTGACATTACGAAAAGTAGTTAAAATAATCTCAGATAGCAACTGAGATTAGTAGACCTCGTTACTGAAGCCTATGATGCTGAGGGGATGGTTAGGGTTGTAAGTCTCATCTTGTGACATTTTCTTCTCTAAGTGAGACATAACGTCGTTGTACGGCACCAAACGTTCAGTGATCTCAGGCACATCATACCGCCACACTCCATCTGAAGATTTTACCAATGATAATTAGCAGACACACTTGAGACCGCCTAGACGGTAAATAAACCCACAGCACTTCATGGCCCGACCGATGAGAGGGGGATATACATGTGGATCAGAACCAACAGGAATGGAGTATAAATTCAGAGAAAAGGAGGGTGTCAGTTGAAGGGAGATTAGGGTTACTGTTTTAAAAAAGCAGAGTTTAAGTCAAGGAATCTAAGAAATTAAGTCAAAACACAGAAATTAAGTCAAAAACACAAGTACACGTAGATAGAAATAAGATGTAATACTCCAGAGAGGAATAAGCACCACAACATTTTAACCACCTGTTTTCTTCCTGATAGGAAGTCTGGAGTGGGGTACAGCCCTACAGAAACTCTTCACTTGGTCATCCACAAGCCACACCTGATCAAGAGACAGCTTCTTCGCCAGTTTCTGCACCCAGAAGTGGGTGTAGCCCGTGGTGAGAGGGGGCGGGGTAGCCGGGAGGCGCACTACCACGTACCGCTCTCCGCACACCGACACGAACTTCCCGTAGTCCTCATAACTCACTACTAGAACGGGCACGAACTTATCAAGCGTGTGGAAGAGGTTGCCATAGCAACCCCCCACCTCGCCATGGCACGCCACGAAGACCCAGCGGGGCGGGGGTGTGACGGGGTTAGCGGATTGGGGGCGGGACCGCGGGGTTGAGCTCTGCACCTTGTTGCGGAAGGTTTTGAAGTGGTGGACGAGGTGCCCGGGGATGCTCAGCTCCACCAGGTACTCCATGAGGAGGTAGAGAGTGTCCGGGGAGGTACTCTCAGTCCGGCAGTCCGGGCAGTGGTGCGTGAGGCGCCGCGCGTTGTTCTCATGGCAACCCTCCTCACGTGACCCACTGTCACGTGACGTCACCACGCCGTTGCTAGGAGGGTTGGTGATGGACGGTACGTCCTCTGAATCCTCGGCGGACGCCACCTTGACGCGGAGAATGTTCCGCCAGGACACGATGAAGTGCGGAATGTCGTCTATGATGGACTTCATGTCGATCAGAGCGGTGTCAGGGTGGATGTAGGAGGAGTCCAGCTCGTAACTTGTCACGTCAGACGGCTGATACCATCCTTTGAATAGCTTCCCTGAAATGGAGGAAGAAATTATTAAGGAGCTGGAAGTGAGAGCAAATGATTTTTCAACTTATAAGATAAATTTTAACTTCTAGAAACTAGGTGTCATCCCTGACAAATTAAACCATGTACTATCATTTGAAATTTCCGATATACAATTTCACATCATGATGACTTCAATGAATTGTGAACCACTAGCAGTAAACTTCAAGATAAAAACTCATTCAAACAAAGTCATTTCGCGGGTACATTAGCTTAACCAAAATTTAAAATGAAATCAGTTATCATTTATAGATATCTACAAAGTCGATGCCACAATATAAATATTCATGAGTATGACACTGAAATTGGCGTTATGGATATTTTGGGTAAGGAAAATCTGGATCATTAAAATGCGAATAATTCCCCATAACGAAATCCGCTTTGTAAATCTCGTAGAACTGTTCTATAAGCTCCTTATCAATTCCTGACAGCCATTCCTTCGCTAACAAAGTTGATTTCTGATACCTCGGATCGGATGTTACTTTGTCATAAGATCCCCGAGGGATCACATCCCTCCCTATTTTCCTTGATACATCCTCCTCCATTTGATCTGAAAACTCCAGTGGTACGATGTAGTGGTATGCAGCATTAGGGA
Organism: Beroe forskalii; assembly: GCA_011033025.1. Classification (NCBI taxonomy): domain Eukaryota; kingdom Metazoa; phylum Ctenophora; class Nuda; order Beroida; family Beroidae; genus Beroe; species Beroe forskalii. The sequence continues at coordinate 34,830 of WFMF01000268.1, read as the reverse complement.
CGCACATAATGGAGAATTGTGGTTTAAAGTGTCGATCTGAACGACCCTTATCAAGAACTAAAACCTTGATGAATTCCTCAAAAGTTGGATACAAATTGGCCAGCACAGCTTTGTTTGTAATGTTACGCATTCGACTCACTATTCCTTCTCCAATTCTCTTATAGGCTAGGTTATTAGAAGTGTTTGATAATTTATTCTGAAATCCCGATACAAGGCGAGTCCAGGGATTTCTGATAACAACAAAACTGAACGTGTTCCACAATTTGGATCTGTGCGGACCTTCCAGGAAGTTTTCCAGGGAATATTTCATCTTTGCAAAGTGGGTAACAACCTTTTTTTCTGGGTCAACTGCACCCTCAGTAACCAACAGTGCGTTTACCCAGTTGGTACAACCTGTCTTAGGGATACCAGTAAAAATAGTATTAATGTTAGGGAAGTAGTAAGTCAGAAAGGGAGGACTGCAGTTTGACCAGTCATTCGGGGGTTGGTAGGAGAAACCAGCAATCCTAATGGCTTTCCAGAGCTGAATACAGAGCCAGTCTTGAGATGGGACCTGTAGATCTCCCATCCCTGAATGAGACTTACTGGAAGTTTCTTGGGAAGCTATGTTTATTGTGAAAGGTGTCCAAGATGAGTGAGAAATAGCAGCGTACTGCTTCAAGTACCACAGAATGTAAGTTATTGTTGCAAGAAGAAGGATGTAGTGCAGAAAGTTCCTGGGACTCATAAATGAATATCCTCCTGATATGTGGCCAGTAAGATGACCTCACCTAGATAGCTAGAAGGCAATACATCAAAAAAAGACTCAAAAGCTTTGATGAAAATCAACACAAAGGAAAGGATCATAAAAACGCGTATTTCATTATGTTAATTTTGCTTTTCCCAGCCCCTCTCCTTATTTTAATCAGTCCAGTCACCATAAAGACTATATTGGAAACTCCCCCGTGATTCGAAATATTCAATTATAATTTGTCCAGTTATCATTCAAAAGTATGAATTTACACGGTGATGACAGCAATACGAGCAATGCACAAACACGAGTACTAACTAACCCTGTACTACCATGTGGTTTTTCAATGTCCCTCATGAAAAACGTCAATATCCGTATATTATAGCTATACAACTCATTTTTAGCTTTTTAGGTCAACTATAAAAAATAGTGAAAATGGCTGAATAGCCATTGAAGTAAAATTTGCCATTTTTAATAAAAGATATAAAATAATAACGTGAATTGTGAGGTCAATGTTTTAGAGCGACTCAGCGACATCTGTTAGATTCGAACGATGTTAAAATGGGTTTCTGAATTGAATTATTTGAGTTGTGAGTGAGTGAATAATTTAGAGGAACTGAAGAACAAAACACTACCTTGGAGCTACGATTGTGCGATTGTACGTGTGGGGAATTCTGACATTATTACATGAGCCGCGTCATATGCAGGTAAATTCTTAAATTATGCACATAACTTGGTTTTGGTGAACTTGGTTTTGGGTTGTTTCAGTATACCATGACGGAACATTATCAAATAAAGAACGGTTTTAATTGCTCCTCTTCCGAGCATCAGCTAATTTGACTCTGTGTCTCACATGAAAGTCCCAAGTGCAAAATTGTTGCAAGTCAAGTGGTGTGCAGTCAAACTCCGCGCACCAACTGATGCGTGATGATATCTTAAATAATAAATTATACCAGTGACAACTGACAAAATGTGAAACTTTGAAAATTGCTGAAATCAATAATAATGAATGAATATATTCAGTTTCTGGCTGCAGGACAAACATATAAATCAATATGAAATTAGTCAAGCAAATGAAAAGCAAATTATTATGCGCATATTTGAAATAAATCATTTATTCAATTTCCTGAACATTTGAACATTAATACGAAGTTAATGCAATAGTACATGTAGTTCATGGAAAAGCTGTGGCAGTTGAAATTTGCGTTATGAATATTTAGGTAACGGGAAATCTGGGTCTGTAAAATTTGAATAATTCCCCATAACAGAAATCCTTTATAAATCTAATAGAACTGTTCTAAGCTCCTTATAATTTCACAGCCATTCCTTCATAACAAAGTTGATTTCTGATACCTCAGGATCGGATGCTGCTTTATCTTAAGATCCCAGGATCCACCCCTCCTATTTTCCCTCGATACATCCCCCCCATTTGATTGAAAACCCATGGTTTTAATGGTATGCAGCTTTGGGGACCCACATAGTGGAGAATTGGGAAATTTGACCCTGAATTTTTATCCAGAACTAACATTTGATAAACCCCCAAAGTTGATAAAAATTATTAATATTTTTATCTGTAATGTTAATTGCCTCCATTCCCTTCCCACCAACCTCTATGGGTGAGTTTTAAGTTTCATATTTTTCAAACCTTTCAACCAGGTTTTGTCCAAAAAACTGAAATTTTCCCACAATTTGACAAGGCCTTGGAATTTTTCCAAAGGGAATATTTCATTTTTAAAGTGGAAAACCCTTTTTTTTTCTGGGTCAACTGCCTAAACAGGGGTTCACCCATTTAAAACCCTGTTTTGGGGATACCAAAATATATTAATGTTTAAATAGTAAGTCAAAAGGGAGGACTGCAGTTTGACCAGTCATTTGGGGTTTGGAAACCACAACCTTCCCTTTAATGTGAGCTGAGAGGGGAAATTTTGGATTCCCCCCCGGGATGAGTTTTACTGGGGTTTTTGGGGGAAGCAGTTTTATTGTGAAAGTGTCCAAGATGATGAGAAATAGAACGCCAAATCCCAAAGAAGGGTTTGTAGCAAGAAGAAGGACAAGAAAGGTTCTGGGGCCTAACCTCCTGAGATACTCCGAAAGATGATCTCACCGAGAGAGTGAAAATTAGATAAAAATTGAAGAGAATGAAACAAATTTAATTAAAGAAACGATATAAAACCCTTTTTATCTGTTAATTTTGCTTTTCCCAGCCCCCCTCCCCTTTTTTTAGTCAGTCCATTATAAAGATTTTTTTGGGTTTCCCCTGATTCAAAATATTAATTATCATTTGTCCCAAATTTCTGAAAGTATGAATTTAATGATGACAGACATTTAAAAAAAAACTATCTTTCAAATTAACTGTGGTTTTTTAGTCCCCGAAAAAATCAAAATTTGTTGTTAAGCATACAACTCATTTTAGCGCCAAGGTCAACCATAAAAAAATAGAAAATAGCTGAATAAATTTAAGAAAATTTTCAATTTTGATAAAAAATATAAAAAATCACGGGAAATTGGGGGTCAATGTTTTTGGGACCAGCGACATCTTTATTCAAATGTTAAAAAAAAGGGTTTTTGATTAATTATTTGAATTCTTAGTGGAGTGAATAATTTAGGAACTAAAAACACTACCAAAATACGATTATGCGTGTAAATCAAAATTTCATGATGGTTAATGGAGGTAAATTATGGTAAAATCTTAAAAAAGACTGCTTGGTTTTGTTTTTTATTTGAATATTATCAAAAAAAAGGTTTTTGTGTTTTTGAGCACAGCCCCCTCTTACCCCGTCTCACTTAAAAAGTCCCAAGGGAAAATTGATTTAGTCCAATAGTGGATGTTCAACCCACGCACCCAAATGATGCGTGATGAAGACAGTGCCATAAATAAATTAGAGCCGACAAAATGTAAACTTTTAAAAATTTCAAAACTAATAATAAATGAATAAAAAATTATTCAGTTTCATAGCCAAAAAACATAAAATCAATAGAAAATCTAAGCAAAGTGTTATTTTAAATCATTTTCAATTTTTAAATTTGAACATTAAAAGAAGTTAAAAAAAGTACAGTTTATTAAAAGTGTTAGTTGAAATTGGGTTTTTATTTTAAAAAAATCTGGGTCTTAAAATTGAAAATTTTAAACGAAACCCTTTTAAAACTTGAACTGTTCAAAACTCCTTTTCTTCCCAAAATTCCCGCTAACAGGGGTTGGTTTATACCCGGGTCAGTTTTCTTTTTCATAGATCCCGAGGACCATCCTCCCTTTTTAATTTCATCCCCCCATTTGATCAAAACCCGGGGATGGAGCAGCATTTGGCCCAAAAGATGGGGAATTTTGGGTTAAAATGTCATCTGAACGACCCATCCGAAAAGGGACTTTTAAAATTCCCCAAAGTTGGAAAAAATTTGGCAAAGGCTTTTTCTAAAGTTCGCATTTGCCCACCATTCCCTAACCTTAAACTTGGTTATGAAGGCGATACTTTTTTCCTGGAACCCCAAAAAAAGTCGACCCGGGGCTTATAAAAGAAAGGTTAAAGGGGGGAAACCCCTTCCGAATTTCCATGGAAAGGTCACTGAAAAAAGGTTTACCTTTTTCCTGGTTCAAAGCACCTAGTTTCCCAAAGTGGTTTTTCCCCGTTTTTAACCTTTTTTGGATACCGTAAAATAGATCAATTTAGGGGGTAAATCAGCCAAGGAGGTTTATTGAATCATTTGGGGGGTTTGGGATACCTAGATTTGGGTAGCTTATAAACTGAGTAAGAGTCTTGGGGGGGGAATTTTTAGATCCGTTCATTCCTGGACGATCAAAAGGGAAACTGTAAATTCAATGCCAAAAGGCCCTGAGGATTTTAAACCGTTATACTGGACCATAAATTAACATTTTAAAAAAGAAAAAAGGAAACAATGTGGAAAATTTTTTCATATCTTCTGGGATCAAATATCCTGATCTCACCTGATTATAGATTAAAAGTCTTTAAATCCGACATATGATAAAAACCAAAAGACCAAATTTGGGTAATCTTGGGGTAAAATTAATAGGAAAATTTGTCCCAGAATTGGGGGAAAAAGAAAGACTTGTTTTGACGTCGCCCCTCTGGCCGACAAAACGCTTTTTTGGAAAATGTAAGGCTGGTGCGACTTTTTTTTAATCAAGCTTTCCTCATTTATTTTTTTTTAAATTTTGAAAATCTTTAAAAAAGTAAAAAAAAATCTAAAAATTTGTGGAGGTATGTTGTCTGAGTTAGTTTTTTTTAATTTAAAATTTGCTACTCTACCTCATGAAAAAATATTTTTTTAAAAATTTTCAAATTTTCGTCATTTTAAATTTTATACCAATATAGGGGAAAAAGTCCAAGACCCATTTTTTTTCCCAGCCCGTTGGGAAATTTGAAATCCGTTTTGGGGCGGGTCTCTTTTTTTGATTTAAAATTAAAGAAAGGATATCGGTGGTTTTATTCCCCTGGCTTCGCCTCGAGGAAAATTCACCAATCCCACCTCAATAGTGTAGTAAAATCATATTTTTACCCCGGGGGAAAGCGTTGAAGATTTTTATTTTTGAGTTTTTTTATTTTATTTTTTTCACACTTTTTATATTATTTTCCCCTTTGGTTTTTTCTGGTTTTTTAATTTTTAGTTTTGATTTTTTTAGTTTTTTATTTTTTTATATTTTTTATTATTTTTATAGTTTTTGGTATTAAATTTTTTTTTTTTTAAGGTTTATTTTCATGTTTTTATTATTTTCCCAGTTTTTCGTGATTCAAAATTGTCAATTATCATTTGTCCAGTTATCATTCAAAAGTATGAATTTACACGGTGATGACAGCAATACGAGCAATGCACAAACACGAGTACTAACCCTGTACTACCATGTGGTTTTTCAATGTCCCTCATGAAAAACGTCAATATCCGTATATTATAGCTATACAATTCATTTTTAGGTCAACTATTAAAAAATAGTGAAAATGGTTGAATAGCAATTAAAGAAAAATTTGCAATTTTCCAATAAAAGCGATAGAATAAGTACGTGAATTGAGAGGTCATTGTTTTAGAGCGACATCTGTTAGATTCGAACGATGTTAAAATGGGTTTCTGAATTGAATTATTTGAGTTGTGAGTGAGTGAATAATTTAGAGGAACTGAAGAACAAAACACTACCTTAGAGCTACGATTGTACGTGTGGGGAACTCTGACATTATTACATGAGCTGCGTCATATGCAGGTAAATTATGCACTGGACTTGGTTTTGGTGAACTTGGTTTTGGGTTGTTTCAGTATACAATGATTGGAACATTATCAAATAAAGAACGGTTTTTAGTGCTCTTCTTCCGAGCATCAGCCCTAATCTTGACCCTGTGTCTCACATGAACAGTCCCAAGTGTAAAATTGTTGCTGTAAGTCAAAGTGGCGTGATGTCCAACTCCACGCACCAACTGATGCGTGATGAAGACAGTATCTTAAATAAATTATGCGAGTGACAACTGACAAATGTGAAATTTTGAAAAGTTACTGAAAACTAATAATAATATGAATGAATATATTTAGTTTCATAGCTTCAGGACAAACATATAAATCAATATGAAATGATCTTAGCAAAGTGTGTGCGCATATTTGGGCAAATCATTCATTCAATTTCCTTAACATTTGAACATTAACAGCAAAGTTAAACAATAGTACAGTTTATGTTAAAGATGTGGTAGTTGAAATTGGTGTTATGAATATTTAGGTAACGGGAAATCTGGATCAGTGAAATTTGAATAATTCCCCATAACAAAATCCGCTTTATAAATCTCGTAGAACTGTTCTAAAAGATCCTTATCAATTCCTGACAGCCATTCCTTCGCTAACAGAGTTGATTTCTGATACCTCGGATCGGATGTTACTTTGTCATAAGATCCCCGAGGGATCACATCCCTCCCTATTTTCCTTGATACATCCTCCTCCATTTGATCTGAAAACTCCAGTGGTACGATGTAGTGGTATGCAGCATTAGGGACGCACATAATGGAGAATTGTGGTTTAAAGTGTCGATCTGAACGGCCCTTTTCCAGAACTAACACCTTGATGAATTCCTCAAAAGTTGGATACAAATTCGCCAGTACGGCTTTGTCTGTAATGTTACGCATTCGACTCACTATTCCTTCTCCAATTCTCTTATAGGCTAGGTTATTAGAAGTATTCGATACTTTATTCTGAAATCCCGACACAAGGCGAGTCCAGGGATTTCTGATAACAACAAAACTGAACGTGTTCCACAATTTGGATCTGTGCGGACCTTCAAGAAAGTTTTCCAGGGAATATTTCATCTTTGCAAAGTGGGTAACAACCTTTTTTTCTGGGTCAACTTCACCCTCAGTAACCAGCAGTGCGTTTACCCAGTTGGTACAACCTGTCTTAGGGATACCCGTAAAAATAGTATTTATGTTAGGGAAGAAGTAAGTCAGAAAGGGAGGTTCGCAGGTTGACCAGTCATTCGGGGGTTGGTAGGAGAAACCAGCAATCCTCATGGCTTTCCAGAGCTGAATACGGAGCCAGTCTTGAGATGGGACCTGTAGATCTCCCGTCCCTGGATAAGACTTACTGGAAGTTTCTTGGGAAGCTATGTTTATTGTGAAAGGTGTCCAAGATGACTGAGAAATAGAGACATTCTGCTTCAAATACCACAAAATGTAAGTTATTGTTGCAAGAAGAAGGATGCAGTGCAGAAAGTTCCTGGGACTCATATATCCTCCTGATATGTGGCCAGAAAGATGATCTCACATGGAGAGCTAGAGGGCAATACATCAAAAAAAGACTCAAAAGCTTTGATTAAAATCAACAAAAAGGAAAGGATCATAAAGTCATAAAAACGCGTATTTCATTATGTTAATTTTGCTTTTCCCAACCCCACTCCTTATTCTAGTCAGTCCAGTCACCATTAAAACTATATTGGAGACGAGCCTCCGTTACTTAAAATTGTCGAGTATAATTTTTCCAGTTATCATTCGAAAGTATGAATTTACACGGTGATGACAGCAATACGAGCAATGCACAAACACGAGTATAGTACCTAACCCTGTACTACCATGTGTTTTTTCAATGCGTCCCTCATGAAAAACTTCAATATCCGTATATTATAGCTATACAATTCATTTTTAGCTTTTTAGGTCAACTATTAAAAAATAGTGAAAATAGCTGAATAGCCATTGAAGTAGGCTTTCCATTATCGGTAACAAATTTTTTATCTAGATAAACCGATAATTATTTCGGTTTTATCTAGATAAAATTTTTATCTAGATAAAATCTATCAGTTTTTGAAACCTTTGTTTGCCACTGTCAATCTGGTTACTTTCGCTGAATATACCTACGTCAGTCTTATATCATGGTGATTGTTGATACACCCGACTGGTGTTAAGGAAAGGGAGGCTGTTGTTAGCGATAAAACTACGTCTGGAATTGTCAATGATACGTAATAGTGGTGCCAAAGGCGCTTACAATTGGTTTCAGAGTTCATTCAGGTTGATATCATTGATTTGTCAGTGTTAGCCTGATACCATTAATCCGTCACAGCGGTATTAGGAATACTATACAGCAGACTAGGTCAGAGATGCGTCGGAAAGGTATCAATCATGCATCAGATTGGTGTCAGTGATACGTCAGACGGGTGTCAGTGATACGGCAGACTGGCGTCAGTGATACGGCAGACTGGTGTCAGTGATACGGCAGACTGGTGTCACTGTCAGTGATACGGCAGACTGGTGTCAGCGATACGGCAGATTGGTGTCAGTGATACGGCAGACTGGTGTCAGTGATATTGATAAGGCAGACTGGTGTCAGTGATGAAGCAGACAGGTGTCAGTGATACGGCAGACTGGTGTCAGTGATACGGCAGACTGGTGTCAGTGATACGTCATACGGCAGACTGGTGTCAGTCATCTAGCAGATTGTTACTTTGTTCTAAACACCGCACACGAGAAATAGGCGGGTAGGATGACGTAATTTTCATATCATGATGTAGTGAGTTGATGACGTTGAACCGCCTATTTCTCGTGCGCGGCGTTTAGTGTCAGTAATACGTTTTGCCAGTTTCAATGATAAATATCTGACTTGTGTCCGTGACACGAAAGAATAGTGTCACTGGTGCCAGATTTGTGTCGGTATCCGTTATCCACTAAACAAGTGTCAGTGATGCATTAGGATAGTTCAACTATACATCAAATAGGTGTCTGGTATGTCGGACTGGTGTTGGTGATTGGTCAGAAATGTACCAATTATGACATGCTAGACTGGTGGCAGTGATCCTTCAGACTGGTGAAAGTTGAAACCAGAATGTTTTAGAGCGACTCAGCGACATCTGTTAGATTCGAACGATGTTAAAATGGGGTTTCTAACTTGGATTATTTGAGTTGTGAGTGAGTGAATAATTTAGAGGAACTGAAGAATGGTAGGACAAAACACTACCTTAGAGCTACGATTGTACGTGTGGGGAACTCTGACATTATTACATGAGCCGCGTCATATGCAGGTAAATTCTTAAATTATGCACTGGACTTGGTTTTGGTGAACTTGGTTTTGGGTTGTTTCAGTATACAATGATTTGAACATTATCAAATAAAGAACGGTTTTTAGTGCTCCTCTTCCGAGCATCAGCCCCAATCTTGACCCTGTGTCTCACATGAAGAGTCCCAAGTGCAAAATTGTTGCAGTCCAAGTGGTGTGATGTCCAACTCCACGCACCAACTGATGCGTGATGAAGACAGTATCTTAAATAAATTATGCGAGTGACAACTGACAAATGTGAAACTTTGAAAAGTTACTGAAAACTAATAATAATGAATAAATATATTCAGTTTCATGGCTGCAGGACAAACATATAAATCAATATGAAATGATCTAAGAAAATTGTGTGCGCATATTTGGGCAAATCATTCATTCAATTTCCTTAAAGTTAACATTTGAACATTAATAGCAAAGTTAATGCAAAGTTAAACAATAGTATGTAGTTTATGTAAAAGCTGTGGTAGTTGAAATTGGCGTTATGGATATTTTGGTAACGGAAAATCTGGGTCTGTAAAATTTGAATAATTCCCCATAACGAAATCCGCTTTATAAATCTCGTAGAACTGTTCTAAAAGCTCCTTATCAATTCCTGGCAGCCATTCCTTCGCTAACAGAGTTGATTTCTGATACCTCGGATCGGATGTTACTTTGTCATAGGATCCCCGGGGGATCACATCCCTCCCTATTTTCCTCGATACATCCTCCTCCATTTGATCTGAAAACTCCAGTGGTACGATGTAGTGGTATGCAGCATTAGGGACGCACATAATGGAGAATTGTGGTTTAAAGTGTCGATCTGAACGACCCTTATCCAGAACTAACACCTTGATAAATTCCTCAAAAGTTGGATACAAATTGGCCAGCACGGCTTTGTCTGTAATGTTACGCATTCGCCTCACCATTCCTTCTCCAATCCTCTTATAGGCTGAGTTATTGGAAGTGTTCGATACTTTATTCTGAAATCCCGATACAAGGCGGGTCCAGGGATTTCTGATAACAACGAAACTGAAAGCGTTCCACAATTTGGATCTGAGCGGGCCTTCCAGGAAGTTTTCCAGGGAATATTTCATCTTTGCAAAGTGGGTAACAACCTTTTTTTCTGGGTCAACTGCACCCTCAGTAACCAGCAGTGCGTTCACCCAGTTGGTACAACCTGTCTTAGGGATACCCGTAAAAATAGTATTAATGTTTGGGAAGTAGTAAGTCAAAAAGGGAGGACTGCAGTTTGACCAGTCATTCGGGGGTTGGTAGGAGAAACCAGCAATCCTAATGGCTTTCCAGAGCTGAATACGGAGCCAGTCTTGAGATGGGACCTGTAAATCTCCCATCCCTGGATGAGACTTACTGGAGGTTTCTTGGGAAGCTATGTTTATTGTGAAAGGTGTCCAAGATGACTGAGAAATAGCGACATACTGCTTCAAATACCACAGAATGTAAGTTATTGTTGCAAGAAGAAGGATGTAGTGCAGAAAGTTCCTGGGACTCATATATCCTCCTGATATCTGGCCAGTAAGATGATCTCACCTAGATAGCTAGAGGGCAATACATTAGACTCAAAAGCTTCGATGAATTACTCAAGTCAAAGAAACGATGATAAAACCGCATATTTCATCATGTTAATTTTGCTTTTCCCAGCCCCTCTCCTTATTTTAATCAGTCCAGTCACCATAAAGACTATATTGGAAACTCCCCCGTGATTCAAAATATTCAATTATCATTTGTCCAGTTATCATTCGAAAGTATGAATTTACACGGTGATGACAGCAATACGAGCAATGCACAAACACGAGTACTACCTAACCCTGTACTACCATGTGGTTTTTCAATGCGTCCCTCATGAAAAACGTCAATATCCGTATATTATAGCTATACAACTCATTTTAAGTTCAACTATATAAAAAAATAGTGAAAATGGTTGAATAGCCATTGAAGTAAAATTTGCAATTTTCCAATAAAAGCGATAGAATAAGTACGTGAATTGGGAGGTCAATGTTTTAGAGCGACTCAGCGACATCTGTTAGATTCGAACGATGTTAAAATGGGGTTCCTGACTTGAATTATTTGAGTTATGAGTGAGTGAATAATTTAGAGGAACTGAAGAACAAAACACTACCTTAGAGCTACGATTGTGCGATTGTACGTGTGGGGAATTCTGACATTATTACATGAGCCGCGTCATATGCAGGTAAATTCTTAAATTATGCACATAACTTGGTTTTGGTGAACTTGGTTTTGGGTTGTTTCAGTATACAATGATTTGAACATTATCAAATAAAAAGCGGTTTTCAGTGCTCCTCATCAGAGCATCAGCCCTAATCTTGACCCTGTGTCTCACAGGAACAGTCCCAAGTGCAAATTGTTGCTTTAAGTCTCAACTCCACGCACCAACTGATGCGTGATGAAGACAGTGCCATAAATAAATTATGCGAGTGACAACTGACAAATGTGAAACTTTGAAAAGTTACTGAAAACTAATAATAATATGAATAAATATATTCAGTTTCATAGCTGCAGGACAAACATATAAATCAATATGAAATGATCTAAGCAAAGTGTGTGCGCATATTTGGGCAAATCATTTATTCAATTTCCTGAACATTTGAACATTAATAGCAAAGTTAAACAATAGTACAGTTTATAGTGGTAGTTGAAATTTGCGTTATGAATATTTAGGTAACGGGAAATCTGGGTCTGTAAAATTTGAATAATTCCCCATAACGAAATCCGCTTTATAAATCTCGTAGAACTGTTCTAAAAGCTCCTTATCAATTCCTGACAGCCATTCCTTCGCTAACAAAGTTGATTTCTGATACCTCGGATCGGATGTTACTTTGTCATACGATCCCCGAGGGATCACATCCCTCCCTATTTTCCTCGATACATCCTCCTCCATTTGATCTGAAAACTCCAGTGGTACGATGTAGTGGTATGCAGCATGAGGGACGCACATAATGGAGAATTGTGGTTTAAAGTGTCGATCTGAACGACCCTTATCCAGAACTAAAACCTTGATGAATTCCTCAAAAGTTGGATACAAATTGGCCAGCACGGCTTTGTCTGTAATGTTACGCATTCGCCTCAAGATTCCTTCTCCAATCCTCTTATAGGCTTGGTTATTAGAAGTATTTGATACTTTGTCCTGGAACCCAGAAACAAGTCGAGTCCAGGGGTTTCTTATAACTGCGAAACTGAAAGCGTTCCACAGAGTGGAATTGTGCGGCCCTTCCAAGGAATTTTCCATGGAAAAGGTCATCTTGAAAAAGTGTGTGTTTACTTTCTTTCCTGGTTCAACTGCACCCTCAGTTTCTAACAATGCGTTTACCCAGTTAGTACAACCAGTCTTAGGGATACCAGTAAAAATAGTATCAATGTTAGGGAAGTAGTAAGTCAGCCAAGGAGGTTCGCAGTTTGACCAGTCATTTGGGGGTTGGTAGGAGTATCCTGAGATATGGATAGCTTTCATAAACTGAGCGTGGAGCCAGTCTTGAGAGGGGACTTGCAGATCCTGCTTCATTTCATTGGACTGACTGGGAGTATCACGGGAAGTATCTGTGAAGTTCACTGCTAAAAAGGACCACGAGGATTGTGAAATACAGTTATACTGGCACCATAGAATGTAAGTAGTTGTTGCTAGAAGAAGAAAGCGAAACAAAGTGTGTAAGTTCTTGGGGCCCATATCTTCATGGTATCAGGCCAGATATCCTGATCTCACCTAGAGTTATATACATTAAGAGTCTTAGGGATCGTTCACATATTACGTAATCAGCTCCGAGGGGGGAGGGGGTTTCCAAATGATTACGTTTGATTACGAGGGGGGAGGGGGGGTTTGGCCAATGATTACGTAATCAAAATATCTAAATTTTCATGAAAATTTCAAGGATTTTTATGAAAATTTCACGAATTTTCATGAAAATTTCAAGAATTTTCATGAAAATTTTCAAGATTTTTTTATGAAAATTTAAAGGATTTCCGAATTTTTATTACCAAAAATTAACCATTTGCAGAAAAATTGTCTAAATTTCATTATTATGATTAAAACATGATCTACTCTAACAAAATATGGTTCAGAATGTATAGTTCCTTAAGTGCTGCCCATATAGGAGGGATGTACTCCATTCGTTGAACTCTTCCAAACCACTCCAGTGCCTCTTTGTATATAAGGTTTGCTGCTCTGTGCTTGATCAGAGGTTCGGAGGCCTTTCTTGCCCTAGAGCTCTAGAGTTGATGCCAGAGCCGGTCATGGCGTACATCCGCAGCTCCATTATCCAGGAAATGGAATCAATCTTTTTGATGAAGGTGTAGCGAACCTGCAGTTGTCTGTGAAGTTGACAGACTCTGATCTGGCACTTAGGGGCTAGGGCCGATCTGGATCTTGGGTTCTGTCGGCTTTGGTGGCAGATGAGCAGGACACGGATACTGAACTTTGGTTCCAATTTCCATCGGTTTTGAAGGAGGTTGAGGTGGGACCAAGACGTTGATTTCTGGCTCTTCAGTGGAACTGGGGGCCTCAAGTGTAGAGGAGGATGATGAGCAGATGAGGATGCGTTGGAGGAAGAGAAAGAGGAGGAGGTGTCCATCTCATTGCTTCATTGTCAGAGGAGTTGTCGTAGGCGAGATTTCCGTAGGAAAAACTAAAAGAAGCTTTGAATGTCATCTTCAGGTCGATGATGTTGATGATTGAAATGAAACACACGATACTGTTCTAAATTTCTAATTTTTTGTCAGTTAGATAGTTTTTTGGTGACGTCAAAAAAACTGAAGGAGAGGGGGGGGGGGGTTGGGCCATGATTACGTAATATTTTCCGAAAAAGAGGGGGGGTTTGGCCATGATTACGTTTGATTACGGAGGGGGGGGGGAGGGGGGTAAAAAATGCCCAAAAATTGATTACGTAATATGTGAACGATCCCTTTAAGACCCAATAGATAATGATAAAAATCAAAATACAAACACATTATGGGTAATGTTCGCGATAAACGGATAAAATGTAATTAGGAAAATTTGTCCCAGAATTGGAGGCAATTGGAAGCTCGCATGTTTACGTCGCCTATCTGTGATCCCGACAAAACAAGCTCTCTATGGAACTGTAAGGTACGGTAGAAGTGAGACTTCTAATTTTACTGCAAGGTTTCTTTCTCATTTCGTCTTTCACTAAACTTTTCGAAAATCATTTGCAAAATGTTAACAAACAAATCATAATAATACCTGTGTAAGGTAGGTACTGCATGCTGTACTGAGTTAGTTCTTTAATTCTAAAATTCCGCTACTCTACCTCATGAAAAAACGTCATTATTTTCAATAATTTTCAATACTTTCAAGTCATATTGTTGAAATTTTATACCAATATACCGGCAACAAGTCCTAATGACCTAATATATACAGTTAAACGGGGCTGAATGGCAGCGTGGGTTTGCCGAGAAGAGACGAGAGGAGGCTACTTTTGGAGCGGTTGCCGGTATCTGTTACATTTGAATTATGTCACAGTACAATAGGTAATTAATTGGTTTTGAACTAGGATTATGGATATTCTACAATTCATAATTTGAATTGGGAATAATAGATCGGAGGAAGTGAAGCATCAAAACTATAAACTAATAAGGACCATAATTATTCATGATTCCATCAATGATTAAATATCCAATAATTAGCTAATTATTATGCTTCAATTATAACTGAGCAAGTTGATTAAATGAAAAAACCTAAGATGCTAAATTATTAATCGATTCAAAGCAGGATAAGCATAAAAAGGCGTTGAGGAGGGAAAATGTTATTGCGAGAAAGAAATTATGCGAAACGAAGTTCAAGATTATGTATGTATGATCGTTTGCGCGCGCATTGCTGCGCGCGCAACCATTCATTCCTCCGCAAAACTATTTCAAATCGATACATTTTCATCCTAGATCGAATTGCGCGGCGTTAATACTTTAAATTACATAATCAGCGCGCGCGTGCTTATCAACACTCAAACTCATGATTTTGAATCAACTAAACCTAAAATAATGTAAATATCAGTACTGCAGCGCAATAAAAACTGTTATACTTTGGAATTAAATTTATTCCTAAAAGTTACCCACGAACGGGCAGCGGTATACAATCACAAAAGCACAAATTGAAGGTGATGCTCTCTATCAGTATGAGATAATGAGCTTACTACCCTGCATATCTCTTTGTGCTTCGCATCAAGGAAAACCGTAAGTATTCTAAATCCTCAATTTAAGCAAATAGATCCCTTTAAACTTACTAACTTAGACTTACCTATGTTTCAGTAGCATATCAATCATACTAAGTAGCTACCTAAACCTAATGACTTTAACTTTGAATTTTTCATGCGGCAAAAAGAAACATGACCAATTGAACACTTGGATTTTCATGAGGTACACCCTCAATAAACCAACACAGTGCCGGATGACTTAGGAGCAAATGGCGTCGATATTTATTGATTTATTGAAATGGAAAATGAGTGAATGTATTGAAAGTTACAGATTTCGTGAAGGTCAAGAGTCCGAATTTGGAAATTCGTACGAATTTCCGAAAGTCAGATACAATTAATTAACGGGTAGGGTGTTAAATAACTGTACCCACTGTAGTAATACTAATAATCCAAAAACTGCAATCGAATCCCCCCGTCTATTTGAGACTGAAAAGTACTCTTCAATCTCAAACAGACGGGGGCTGTAATAACTCCCCCCCCCCCAGCGAGCCAGTGGAAGTTAGTAAGTTTTAAACGTTGTCGTTTATAACTTACTTTTCAACTTTCTATTTTGATAAAAGATTCTATGTTACATTCGCCAATCAATTAACAATATTGCATTGGTACGAAGTCTTAAAAAGTTAAAGGAATCAAGTACAAAACATAGTACATATCATTATGATAATATTGTATGGCAAGCTTATACACCGTACTAATGATGGGTATAGGAGCTGGTTCTTAAGTCTGAGACACTACTGTGTCCATGAGAGGCACTGAATAAGTATTAGGAAAAGGGCGTGTTTCCAAGAAACAGTAAGCGAAGAGTACATTAGGAGTGTTATAAGTTGACGTATCGCACTCACCTAACAACTCCTCGCTTGACGGAGGGTTGGCCTCCAGCCACTGGAGGGACAGGTTGTACATCTCCCTTTCCTCCTCACTCCGAGTTGAAGCAGTCCGGTGCCGCCCCTTCATCTTACACCCCCTGTTCCTCCACTCGTCTTTTGGGGAGTAGCTGGACTCTTCAATAGGGGTCATGTTGGAGCGGGGTGTGTATCGGACTGAGTAGTCCTCTCTTCCGTTAGTAGCGAGATCTCCTAGTCCCCCCACTCCATCCAATATCCCCTCTACCACTCCTAACTCTTCTTCTTCTACTCCCCCATCCCCTCCTCTTCCTTCTCCAGTCATGTGATCTGTGTCATCCTAGCTGTAGAGAAGCAGTTAAGATTATACGCGGGAAGTTTTAGATACTTGTTATTTGATGAAATACATACATGACAATAACGTCAAATTTAAAATATTGAAGAGCAAAATATTAAAGAGTTTAAGCTTTAATTCAAATCATCAACTGATCTGAATCTTCATGGTTAGAACATGAGTTTTCATCGATCGCCGAATGGAACTGCGTTTATCTGGTTTCTGTCACATTTCATCCTTCACTCAATGAAGTGATTTCATCGGTTTGACACTTCAATGAAAGCAAGCCACTGCAAGCATCACAATTTATTATGTTACATAATGTACAATTTACACTGTTGATACACAAACAAAACCAACATAATATTGCACAGCAATGTATCAAAAGGAATACTAAAACGTTAATATAAATAAGTTAAATTTCATCTGCCAGAAAAGGGGGCATTTTCCTCTAGATGGCTTTTAAACGCAATTATGTATTAATCAAGGTATCAAAATTCAAATATTAAAATTAAGTCCTATTTATAGGACTTAATTTCAATACTAATGTATACGATTTGTTGTAACTCGTGACCTGATCGTTCACGTGACGCGTCACGTTATGGGAAGATAAGAAACGTCACGTTAAACATGTCACGTTACGTGAAGATTAGAAAATAGAGACGTCACGTAACGTGAAAAAATTGTGGAAGTAGGGGTTGGTTAGTGGTCACCCAGGTAAGTAAAACAGACTGCCAATAAATCTTGATTAACGTGTAACTATGCGTAGCATGAAGTGACTTTATACTTGTAAGCTTGTAGTAACTATATTAATACGAGTGAGCAAAGATGAATGGAGATTCTACAATCAACGTTGCTTGTTAAGATTATCAATGAGTTTATGGATGCGCCTGTGATGGCAACAGTAATTCTGAAAAATATTAAGCGTGCTTATTTTCTGTCCTAAGAAAAAGAGTGGATCTATATTTAGATACGATCATAGTATCTAGATAGAGATACCATGCATGCATGGTCTTATAATTTAATTTCAACGGAAAATGCCCCCAGAAGGATTATGGATATGCTAATTATATAACTTTAACTTTTTTATTTCATAAAATTTAAATAATTGCTGCCAAGTTTTCATAATATGAATATAAACATAACACGACTTCTTATTAAAAACAGATCTTTTCATCCGATTAGGAATGGTATATAGGCCCTAAAGATGGTCGGTGGGCCTGCATTACAGGAAAGGTAGGATGGCAAAATGGGTGGTATAACAGCAGTTTTTGCGAATTATGGCATGTTGTGATACCATGGAAAGAGGGAAATCGCGTGACATCAACTGCGTTACCATGGAGATCACGTGACATCACTGCGTTACCATGGAGATCACATGACATCAACTGCGTTACCATGGAGATCACCTGACATCGCTGCGTTACCATGATGATCACATGATATCAGCTGCGTTACCATGATGATCGCGTGACATCAGCTGCGTTACCATGGTGTTTATCTGAAAGATGTGTTACAAGGGCTGCAGATCGCTTTCCTTATCAAGTAGTCCTATGAGCTGTTTAGCTACAGGGTGGAAGTTGTTCTTCCAGTCTGGTGTGTCACAGTAGCTGGTATCTGTGTAGTCGGCAAGAAGGGAGAGCAGGGAGGCGGTCTCTTCTTCTGACACTTTCAGTTCTCCTGAAGGGGAAGTAGGGATCTGAATAAGGGTATGAGGGGGTTCGAGAGAGGGGATAAAATTCATGCAATCCTTCCGTAATTGATGAACCATTCATTTTATTCACTCTAGGTAATTTTACCTAATGAAAGGATGTTCCAGAGGAGGTAGAGAGATACGGTTGATAGTTGGGTGTCTAGCATTCCTACGTCAGTTACTACTTCCAACACTTGACTTACCTGGGGGTACAGTGCGCTTAGATTTACAGCTTCAGAAATGATTCAGGTACAAAAAATTGAGGGCAAATTTAAGCTTTATCAAGGAATTGATTAACAGAGGATGTGAATGAAGTTTTCTCATCGGTAATGGATGAGCATTTTTTCTTGACATCAATCCTCCATATATATTCAAATGTCATCTTGAATTTGCTGAAGTAACTAACGATGTTTTTTGGTAGTTTCTCGTGGAATTCCTTTGCTTTTTGACACGTTTACTAAGACACCACACGCTTTGTAGACCAGCTCACTGTTGTCGCTATCTGCAGTGGATATTAATTTCATATTAATAAAATCAGCTCTATACTGAAATTTAGCTCTAATTTCATATTAGCATATTAGCTATACTGAAATTAGCTTTACTGAAAATTGATCGATCAACCGGACAATCGAAGATTCTACGTTTCTATCTAGGCCACCGAAAGTGCTCCAGTCCTTTGCAACTAAAACCAACCAAGTAGCGTAGCTGCGATGTCAATGACGTGTTTATCTTCACAAATCTTCTCTGCCACGTCGTGGTACTGGGTCAAGTTGCCCAGAACTCCTAACGCCTGCAATACGTTACGCAGTTAGGCAGTGTCAATGTTTTGATTTGTAGAGTGTTATATTAGTCAGGCTGACAAGTCAATATCATGTTTTTATCAGGTGGCTGTCCTGGATGCTTAGTAATAATAATCAGCTACATGAGCCAAATATGATACGCACAAATGCACAATTATCAAGCCACATGAGTGACCTTTGATTGATTCAACTTTTCTGTCAGCGATCACTGCTTGTGTGGCACCAACTCTATAGATACTAAAGAGGGCTCAAGATGGGATAATCAAATATTTTAATATAAATCATTATTCAAATATTTTACACAAGTGTAATCACATAATGACATCTGGAGATGATTCTGAAAGGTTCATTTGAAAGCCATTTGTACGTAAATGATACTGATTTAAGGATGCAGCGAGGAAAATTCAGAATGAACCCCCTTTCTAGAAGTAGCTACTTGGTAAATATGCGATTTCATCATTGAACCAAAAAAGTATAAACTTGACAAACCTCAACGGTAACCCCGGTATGGTTGATGGCGAGAAGTCGTATAGTGAAGTCAGCTATCACATTCCTGTGTTTCACGAAGACAGAGCCCTCCCAATTGTGAAACGACATGTTGTTCAGCCCACACAGCACATGTACCACTATCTGTTCAGGGAAATGATGGGATGTTAATCAATTTTAGCACAGAAATGTACCATGAAACGAAGTGAAATATGGTATGAAGATAAATGCGGAAAAGTCCCAAAGATGAAAATCACGAATGTTTTGCTTGGTATACTCCAATGCCTGAATAAGTTACATCCATACACCTTGCCATTCCAATGTTCTAATTAATTATGTGAGGAATTTTAAAAAGAACATACTTTACAAATAAATATGTGAGGTGCAGTCAGACGAACAATGGTTATTGTTATGGAGTTCAATAACAAGGCTAGTTTGTAGTTGGTGGGAGAAGTTTGTAAATGAGACAGAAAGTCTTGGCCCGAATAAGCAAATAACAAAATTCCCACCTCATGTATCTTGGCTTGAGCAGCTTGCTGTCCGAGGGAGATGAAGAGTTTGATTAGCTGAGGAGACACTGAAACTGCTACTTCCTGGAATGATATGAATTTAGATTTAACATCACAATGAATGATAGGTATTTAAATTTAACAATTAACATCACAATAAATCTCAGTTTTTTAACCTCTTTCAAGTTAGAAATCCACTGTTATAAAGTTGAAATTATGGAAAAGCGACTTCCTCGTTCTGTAGTGTGTTCGTGATAACTCTGACAGCTTTGCACAGCACATCTTTCGTTACATTCTGCTTATCTTTCGTGGTCTTTTCACCCAACTTCCCTTTATACACTGAAGCGAACCGTTTTCATTCCCCCCATTTTAGGAAAAACAAAGGAAATTATGTAAGACTCAGTGGTGTCAAAGTCCGAAAATTATTTAAAACGACGGTGGTTCGCTAGGCGTCGTACATGCCCGCCTTCAGGCTGGCAAACCACTATTGGCTTGCCAGCCCCCCTTCCTTCATGCAAATCCGACCAACTGATCAAAAGGTTACTTATTCAACTGTAGAATATAGAGCACAGACCTTTACAAATCTCGAGGAGGGAGTCTAGGATAGCTCCGTGCTCGTGTAGCTGCGCTGCTGCGTGCGAGTGCTGGCCCGTCACGTTACCTGCAGGAAATGTAGCTAGGCTTAGATAAACAACTGGAATAGGCAAGCACATTGCTTACCCCTATGTTCCATGGCCATATTTTCACTCATATATATCAGTGATATTTATTTTCTGATATTTTTTACCCATATTTTTACGATTTTACTGATATAATTTGGTCGAAAAAATATGTGCGAGCCGGCACATATTAAATTTTTTTACTCATATATATGGGTAGTGAGTGCCAAGATCGCGTTCTAATTGATACACTTAATTGAATTTTGACATGTACCCAGGTATTCTTGTGTGTTAATGAGGTAATTGTTTACATTCAACACTCTACACCCGACCTCGGGCTCGTTCACCATTGACCTTGATCGAGGCGGATCGAAGAAATGAGAACTCTTAATTTTGCTATTGGGAAATTTGAAACTAAAAAGTTCATTTGTACATTGAAACATGGAGAAACAGTTAATGAGGCCATGATTAGGCTAATGAGGCTGTGTACTGACCAATGGAGGTCATACTCAATCAATTTCATCAAGTCATTTTATCATTTTTGGCCTCTGATACTTTGTCAGGCTACTTTAAACTTCACTCAGTGTCTGCATAGGCCATTACTGGCCTTTAACACACTGAACATGCAGAACAGTGAACACAGCATATAAATATAGGTAGGCTTCGCAATACGAGGCTCAAACTCGCCGACTCCACCGCATGTACACGGCCCGAGACCCGCGCTGGGCCTACAAAATTGCATGACTGGCTAGCCAGTCATGCAATTCTGTAAGCCCAGCACAGGTCTCACACAGGCCACACACACACGGCAGAATCGGCAAACCCGAGCCTCATATTGCGAAACCTACCTGTATTCATACGCTCATTCGGTGAAGGTAACATGAAGTGTCACAGTGAGGGATCAAAACTTTCTCTGAAAAAAACTGTTCTCTCAATCTACGGTGTTTACGGCCTACTTCTCTAAAATCGGTGTTTAGGTTAGCCTCAAACATCAAGTTAGTGTTGAGGTTAGGATGAGAGTTAGAACTAGGGCTTGCGTAGTTGGGTTCCGGGTTAAGGTTTAGGACTATAACTTTAAAGGGAGCTTTGACAGGGAATCGGTAAAAAGCCGAGTGAAGGCGTGCACAGACTTACACATCACTACAATAGTTGTAGTACTGGTTAGTCTGTAGCTACCTGTGGAGTCTCCGAGTCTGCCTTTGAAAGCTAATAAAAGAATTCAGACGCACACATTATAATAAAAACCGCTGCAGATGGTAATGATGAAACCTTTTGCCTTGTTTTTGCCTTTTTAAGGCCATGAATGATGAAGGCACCTACATTGTACAGCTCCCACGGTCAGCTGCTAACAGAGTAACAGGCACGACTGTAAGTCGCAAGCGTGATCACTCTCCGCAACAAATGTGTAATGTAGTGGCAGCAAGGTGCCGGGGCATTCAAAAGTCTTGCCGATCCATGACTGACCAGTACTCTCTTTTATAAGATTTGATTTTGGAACATGAGATGAGATTTTTCACTCTTGACAAAAACGCATCCCAGTTTACTGCTTCTTTGGGCGTTGGCTGTGTATACCTAACCCTTCATAAGTTCATATACAGGCTGTACTGCTGTAGTATGCCTTGCCATTTCGACCGTGCTGTGTGCACTAAATTATAGGTAGGTGAAGCGGAATGAAGATAAGGCCAACTGCACGTGCATTGAATAGAAATATCATGCTATATAATAGTATGGATTATACACTCATATTGCTCAATCTGATTGGTTAATGTACCAATCATCAGTTGACTGAATACTGATGGGTTAATGTTTCAATGCTTGACTGTGATTTAATTACGTAATTTGCGCGGCGCAAAAATTATATGGGCATGGAACAGGTTGAGCTGAAAAATATATTTTTCAGAAAAAATATGGCCATATTATTTCAGTGAATTATTTGGCCATGGAACAAGAGGGTTACTGATTACTGAACAGTTGAGGAATCGCGCATCGGAAGCGGCTTGAACAGTGAACACTCTCTGGAACACATTGTTGATCAAAACTCAAAAAAATTGTAAATGATGTTATGGTAAAACAGGATGGATAGGGGCAGCATTTGAATTGCAGAACGTAAAAACCCACCTAGCACAAAGCAGGCTCTGAGTAGCAGCTGGGGGTCGTTAGTGTAGTTATCCACCACCTTCAGTAGCAGCGTCAGAATGTCTGGCATGTGGGAGATGTTCTCACACATTCCACTGAACAGAGACATTCTGGAGAGTAGCCGACACCCGTTCAGCAACACCTGATGAAGTGTAATTTCATAAAGGCCACATACCTACTTACCTATTATAGGTGTACAATGTGCTGTACAAGGCTTAAAACAATTCAGTTTTCAACTTAAATAGCACCTTTTTATACAAACGAGAATTGAATTCTACACCTCAAAATGTCGTTGAAAATACAAAGAAAGTAGGTATAAACTAGAATAATCTAGACTTATATTTAGACTGATATCCTACTTATATCTAGACTAATTTTCCACCTCTGGATCGCTATAGAATTGTGTCAGTGTGAGGTGTAGTTGTGACAAAATATCGCTCTCCTCAAGCTGCTTCTCAGTTGAAGGAATATCACACAGGTTCCTCAGGGCACCCAGGATTTGGATGAGAAGGTTACTCTTTAGCTCTGTGTCGATTGTGGTGTCCGTGTTGCATGCAACCAAATGCCTTTCTAATACCTGGTGTGAAAAACGGTGAACGGACTATAGCCCTTCACTCCCTAACAAAATATCAGTGGGGCTACGGTTCTTCTGGGTTAGATTTAGGGCCTGGTTTGGAAACATTACGTAGGATAGAGACTAGAGAGGAAAAGGTTTGCATTATTTTCACGAAATCTCAAAATAGCCTACAAGGAAATATGCAATCACCATGGAAATACTTAAAATGACACTTTTTTATTAAAAGAACACAGGCACAAAACTCACTTGGAAGACTCCATACTGAACAAGGACTTCGCCAATGTTGTTATCTGTGTTTGCAGAGAGGACTTTTAGAGCACCAATGCAGTAAACAAACGCGAGTACATTTTCAGCCAACTGAAATGAGAATTGATCATTACAATCAAGACCAAATTGATATGTAAACAATTGGAAAATGGTATATAACTGGTAGGACAAAAAAAACAAAAAAGGACTAGGAGGTACCTAGATTGATCATTGGAGCAATATCACTTTCAGCAAAAAAATGAGATAATAGAGAGAAACTAGAATTCCAAACTAGCTCACCTCATATTTGTTGATAACATTGAGCAGACTGTGAACTATTTTCTCTTCAAAGAATATAGCATCATTGTTTTCACATCGTGTTAGCTTGAATATCAACTTAGATATGCTGACTAGGTTCTTATCATACACGCCCAAACTTAGGAGAAGTCTGAGGAATAGAACACAATCAAAAGGAAACTTACAAACAGATATTTTACCTCAAACGAATAATAGCTGGATTATGATATTTAGTTTTCATTGAGCAGTAACAACCATATCCCACCTTGATATTTTGAGAAGGAGCCTGGTGTCCTTTCTGTCAAGCAAATTTATGAGGCACTGAAAAACTTTGACCTTGTACTGATGTGGTAACACTACTGAACCAGTTAGGAAGCCTCCTCTGAGCAAGCAGTCTGATAGTTCTTCCACCTGAAACAGGAATGTGTCAAAATCAAAAGAATCTACTATAAAATTTTTAAAAAATACAATGATCTATGAAGATTTTGACATAGTTTGTAGGTTATCAACATGTGGATAACTCCCATAATTAACTTACTTGCTTTAAAGAGTCCAGATTTTCTAACTCCATGTTCAAGCTTCCAAGAATAGGGGCAATCTTTGCCCTCCAGTAGGCATCAAAATTGTCACTTTCTTTCTTTTTTGTTTCTGAATTTATTGAATTACTTCCATAATGCATGTCAATTGTTCAAAGTATCAATAACACAGCAACTGCTTATCTCTATAGGTACTACCTAGCAACAACAAGCAAAATGTAATCTTTAATTCAATAAAATGCATTTCACCTTCACTTTTCTGTTTAAGAGGTGGTCCTATGGGTGAGAGCACCCTAGGGTTGGATGCAATTTCAGATAGATCTATTGATGAACCAGATGAGGTTGGGCGTGTGGTATAAAGACTCCTCTTGCTCTCACTTGGTGTCTGAGATGATTATAATGAGATATCTTGTAACTACCTACTATGAATATAGCATTGTAAAATGAATAAAGTTATTACTACAATAGGTATGCCTATTGAGCTATTGTACTGATTTATAATCTGGAAGAAAGTATCAAGACTGATGGCACCTCTGCAGATGTAGAAGACACCATGAGCTTTTATTTATGTGTTCTTGATACTTACAAAAGGTCGTGCAGTGCTGACAGCTTTAATTGAATGCCTTGCTGCATTTATAATGTCTGAGCTGGTAGTTACATTTGGTAGCTCATAGAACTCCCTCTTTGGTTTTGCCATACCTACCTTTGGAATGAAATGGGTTAATTGAACTCAAAATATCAGACATATCAGACATAGACTCACTATGTGGAATAAAATATGAGTTGCAATTAAGTTTTAATCTTTGTCATTAAAAGAATTGTTTCACCTATATTTTTTATGAGAAATGGCATTGTGAATTGCTATGCTACTCAGGGCCATGATTTGGGGAGGACACCAGGGGCACAGGATAAGTAAATTATTATTTAAGCAAGCCCAAGGATCAAGTTTCAAGGGTTAAGCCACTGGTTGGGGGGAAGGGGGCAAGGGGGCAGAGTCCCAACTCCCCTTATGCAGTGGTCATAGGAGCTCAGTCCCAGTATAAGTTGATGGTTCTCCCCATCCCTATGCAGTGGTCATTGGAACTCAGTCCCAGTATAAGGGTCCCAAAGCAGAACTTTAGGATGTGGATTAGGAAATGTCAAAACCGAGATAAATTTTTGTATTGTTCAGCAGATCTCTTACTTAATCTGCCGGCAAGCATTGTCTTGCTTTGCAGTCTGATTGATGCCATGGGTATTGGCAGCTTACTGGTCGAGAGAGGTCCTGGAACAACTGGCTGCTCTCAGCCCAGGATATCTCCGTGCAGTTGGGTGGCTTTTAAACCACCAAGGAGTTCACACCCTTAGCCTAGCGTATTAGGGATAGTCTCCATGCTCACTGCTCAGCATGGCTGCCACCTGCCTGGTCGATCAAACCGACCATGGCCATTTTACTAAGACTAAGACTTTCGTATTTTTGATGCCTTGATTGATTTTTGGGCAAGGAGAATGATGTAAAACAGTGATCAATGACAAATTGTGATCAGTAATAATGGTAAATGATGACAATTTTAACAAAGTTTTAAGAAAACATCAAATAAATTATGAAAACACTTTGCATCAGTTCAACCTCATATCCATGATTGATGATATTCAAATTATCCTCGAAAAATTCTTATAAGAGTATTGAATAGTTAATAGTTTAACAGCAGAAGCTACAGCAAAATAATGACAATTCAATAGAGCTATGTGGAAATTGTGGAAACATTGAAACATGTGATACTGGAAATTTTTGGAATGTATATCAAGTATTCAAGTGGTTACAGAGATCAAGATTATACATTTACCTGTTACCAGTTAGAAATTAGAATACCTAACTATATTTATGGACCTTGTGCCAGTCGCAAAATAAATAATTATTAAAAATCACTCCAGGTGCAAATAAAATTGGTTCAATTCTAAATTTCACTCGGTTATCTGATCAATGATCGCTTTATTTGCATGTGCAGATTGAATTCTTGAATGTTGCAGTTGAAAAACCATGCACTTTCATTTCATGGATAATAAACGCTCACATATGCATAATCGAAATTCAAAAACATATTGAAGATGCGTACGTGTACACTGCACTGCGCGCGCGTCACATACGCACTACGCAGTGTGCGTGCGTCTCATACGCAATCAATACGCAGTGTATGGTACACGCGTGTCACGAACGTAATGCAGCGGCGCGCGCATGTCATGCAAACGTAGCGCGCGCGCCTCAAGTAAAAAGTACGCAGTGCGCGCGCGTCACGTACGCAGTGCGCGCGCGTTACGTACGCAGTGCGCGCGTCACGTACGCAGTGCGCGCGCGTCACGTACGCCGCGCAGTGCGCGCGCGTCACGTACGCAGTGCGCGCGTCACGTACGCAGTGCGCGCGTCACGTACGCAGTGCGCGCGCGTCACGTACGCACAACGCAGTGCGCGCGCGTCACGTACGCAGTGCGCGCGCGTCACGTACGTTGTGCGCTTATGTAGATATATTCAAAGATATTAGCTAGACAAATTAGTGAGAAGTGAAAATCTCGTTTCAATTTTATACAAGAATTTCAATTTTGTATTACATTATAATCAATATCATTATTGTGCATATTTTCACCAAATAAACAATTTTCTACAGTGCAATGAACAAATATGAATCATTCTAATAGTAGTCGCATGGCATACAGAAATACGCAATCCGATAATCCAAATAATCTATAACTAAAGATTATTAATTAAAATTAAATAAGACGGTATATATACAGAGAAGTTGCCACAATATAGATCTAAAAGATATAAAAATGAAAATAACGACTATCTAGAGAGCAAAGTCAGAAGTAGATCATTACAAAACAAGCAATAGATAAACATAGCCATGGATGATTTCCTACCAGTTCATCATTATAAATATCACAATCACATCTCGCAAAACAAGGACAAACCTTTCAATCGAGCCCTATTATACCTACAAATATAACAGCCACTTTATAGCTGATAGGAAAACATACAAGCAGGGGCTACCGCTAGCTACAGAAAAACCCGTATCTTACAGCGAAAACCAAAAATAAAGGTGAGGGCAGGAAATGGAATAAAAGTAATTTCCGATCACTGCTTCACTTGTGGAATACTTGTTTGACAGTCTGGATGAAAATAGCATTTATATTTTTTTTAAATTGGAAAGCGGATCCAACAAGAAAATTATGCAGTCTGAAGGAACTGAAGTGCGAATCCCTTAATTAATTAAGGCAAAATTCTGCCCAATTAGAGTCACCCGTCTTTCAAACTGCTTAAATCACTTAGCTGGTTGCCGATACCAAAATATGGCTCGAAAACACGGGGTTAACTGTCAATGCGAGCATTGCATAGTATGATCATATTATTATTCAGCAAGCTATTCATAATAAAACAATTAAAATTTCTTGGTGACTGGGTGGTGAATATTCGCTGTTTCTTCTCTGAAAAATGAAAAAAATAAAATATGTTAAAATCACGCCTGTAAATAGTATAAAATGTATATCAAACACTTTAAACGAGGCTCTGGATTGGAGAGCTATCATATTTTAATACATGCTTACTGAATATATCAATCAACAAATATTTTCATTAATTGATAATCGATAATTATCAATATCATACTTGATACATAAGTCGTGGATCCAACGACAATAATGGAATGCTTTTAAGTTTGAATAACGATGGTTATAAAAATTGCAACGTTTTTTAAGTCGAAACCTGCGAAATGATCCTATTAAATAATCCTATGATATTCCATGTTTGCAAATGGAAAAACAAGGGCGGAAACTATCAATATACAACAGTTCATTCCGATTTAATAGAGAAATCCTATCAATAAAGCAGAAAATGATAATACCCATGAAGCAGATTTTATATCATAACTAACGAAAGGTGGACACAAATATCATGGCATAAGTTATCAGGCAATTGTAAACACCAAATAATCGTATACAGCCTTTAATCGTATACAGCCTTTTTTAGTACACTTCACCAAGCAAATTCAGGAACCCTGCAACGAAACACACCCCACCGTAGCACTACAACTTACAGAAATCAGTCCGGTTTAAAAACACAGGCTTACGATTCATGTAAACTACCTACTAGAAATACAATGTACCTAGAAATACAAAGTACAAAATATCGGATCGAGTAACGGATAGATTGAGCCCAAGAGAATGGGCTTCATGGGGAAGGGGTGGGTTCTAACGTGACATCGATATCATCAGTCGTACGGGGGATGCGCGCGTCATCATCTGCACGTGCACAATCCGCTTCGTCAGATGAGAGGGGCAGCGTAGGTTCAGCTGCACGTGGGATGTGGGATGAGGAGCGGGGTGCGAGAGTGAGGTCGGGATGGTGGAAGTGGGATGAGAGTGGGGGACTGCGCTGAGGGGTCAGGATCTGGGGGTTTTGAGGATGGTTCCTGATGTAATCCAGCGTTCTGTAGGGATCCACCACATAGCCTGCGCAGGGGGGATTTGTGTAAGTAAAATAGAATTTTCCTGGATGTCAGAAAATCAGACGCGTGTCAAAAATGTTCCCAATGTAAACAGGACCTGGGAGAGTAAATTTAAAAAACTAATTCTAACCATTGGAGGATGTGAGGGAGCAGTTTTGTATCTTTTCTCTCAGTTCCTCCACACTTGGCAGCTGCAGATCGGAGTCTTCTTTCAGCTCGTCGATACCGTACGAGTACTCGCTGAACGGAGAAATAGGTTAATCTAAAGAAAATTTTTGCTTGGAGACCGAAATTAACTCGGAAAGTTCAATAAAAAAATGTTATACAGTGGCTTAACGAACCAGAAATAACAACAAGGAATGTGAAGAAGAAAAGCCCAACTATTCCCAAACACTCACGCTATCTCGCTCTCCTCCAAGATGTCTCCTCTTTCCCAACGCTTGCGGAGATCGGAGAAGTGGTCCTTCTCCCAGAACTTCAGAGCTTCCTTCTCCGAAATACCATCCTCATCCTCCAACGACAAGTCATCAGACACAGCTTCATCCTTGTCTGGGGTGGAGTGAGAGAAGCCGTTAACGTAACCCTTCCTACTGCTCGTCTCCATGGTGTCGTCACCATTAGTGGGAGCAACGCCGTTAGCAACGTTGCTAGCAACACAGTTAGCAACAAGGCTGTTTGTGTTGTTGCTGGGTGACGATGCGTTGGGTACACCGTTACCGTTGGTAGTGGTGCCGTTAGAATCACTGTGCTTGACTGGGGCAGTACCTGGATTATTTGGGGTTGAGGATGATATCGCAATGGTTTAGGTAGTGAATTGAGGAAATCAAAATGTCAAACTTATCCCGTGTAACATATGAAGTAAGAGGGGTGTGTTTTAGTTCGATTCTGGATTCCGATAAAACTGTATTGTCACGTACCTTTAGCTCCTGTTTTGCTAGGGAGTAGAGACTTGTCAATCGGCACGTAGTGACGTATCACTTCAGTGAACGTAGGGCGTTCCTGAAACACGTGTAATCATAGTCTGGGATTCTAGTATTTGAAATGATGTCAACGCTAAGAACTCTGATTTAAACTCACAGTTTTTACTTTTTTAGCTTCTTCAAAACGCTGAGGAAGCTTCAAAAGTGTAGAAGGAAGTCTAAAAAGGTCTGTGACTATAATGAATGAAGAGCACCTGAAAGTCTACAAAAGGTCTGCTTCAGTAAGTGAAGCACTCCTGAAATTGAAGCTGTATACTAACGTTTGAGTCCTCGCTCCAGCCGCGTAACATCAGCTCGGTGAAGTTGCTCGGCCACGCCGGGTTGATGGGGGTCGCACGTTCCTGTACGCCATGTCAGCAGCAGCAGCCGCTACGGGGGAAGATGCGGTCAGAAACAGAGATTAAAATTTAAAGACAGAAACAAAATTATTCGCATATTATCTTTGATATCTGTAGCAGAAAAAAATCACGGCTAGTACGGGCTTGTTGATGTTGTGCAATCAAAGCGGTTCATATCAGTCAAAAGTTGAGCAACATAATGTGTCAAACGCAGTCTGTACCGTGCTGACTGAGATAACTCACCTGGTTTGAGGTGGTTGAAAGGGAGTTCCCCAGCCAGCAATTCCCACAGTACTAAGGTGTAGGAGAACATGTCAGCTTTTACTGTGTAGTTCGTGCTTTGGGTGAATATCTCCGGGGCCATCCAACGCAAGTTACCAGGTTGTATTCGTATTGAAATGTACATCGTACCTTGTATAGTGTGTATAAAGCACATATACACATCAAGCACGGTACAGCACAATAATAATAGGGGCAAAAGCGATTCAAACAAAAAGATAGCACTCAGTAAATTTTACTTACACCAGGTTGCTTTGTCAGGCACTGGGCGTTGACGATAAACCGCGATTCTGAAATAAAATGTGTAATTCTAAATGGCAAAATGTAAATGATTACTGTAATCAAACAAAAACCTAACATAATACAGTGAAAGATCAAAGTCGGGGTTCTATTTTTGTCAGTTTACCTCCAAAATCAGTGACGATTGCCCTCCTATCTGCTAGTAGAATGTTGTGACTGAAAATAGTAAGTGTAAAAGAGAAATATTTAGAAAATATTTACTTGCAAATCCCCATGAATCGAATAAAAATTTCACATAAATTGACTCACAAATTCCCAAACTGATCATATCTAAAATACCTGTTGAGATCACGGTGAATGACAGGCACTGGTTTCAGCTTGTGTAAATACTCCATTCCTTGAGCTATATCGTTAGCGATAATAGTGATATCATCCGGCGTCAGTTCACTGAAATGATATAAAATACTGGAATACTGCTGCGGGTTCTGTCACGGAACTGCAGCGGGTTCTGTCTGTAGAACTACGCATTCGGAGGCCTTGCAGTTTGATAATTAAGTGCAAGACAAATTTTTTTGGCAACTAACAACTTTAAAATCCACCATTCCGTCCGGTCAGTTTGAAAACATCATTTTCCGGGCCAACTTAAAATAAATCTTAAACTATTCCCGTGAATTCGGCAAAGTCCAAATAAAATACGTACGTGTAACATAATGCTCACAACAAGGTCTTCTTGCGTTTCATCATTGAAATGTATGCGCGCGTTACGCAAAATCATTTCCTAGGCCGTTTTTGGAACCGCGAAAATTCCGCATAACCGAGAAAATGCAGTAACTCTACATGCCACTTACAGTTAAATCATCATCATCTGAGTTATTTTAACCCGATTTACTACATGAACTCCTAGCAAGATTCCGTTACATTTCAAATCCAGCCGCCCTACCTACTACGTGCAATAAATGGAATAGGCGTAATATCTTTAATTCAAATCTTCAAATATTCTCAAGAATTGGGGCCGGAATATTGTACTATAAAGGCATAAGAGAGTTGGAGTATTCACAGTATACTCATTGGGTGAGTATTATGCATTTGGGGCGCGGTTTCGTGAACTCAACTATTCAACTACACTCTTATTTTCCGCAGAATTACGAAGGTGACTGATGACTTCGTGATATTGGACCGGTAACAAGATATTAATTAAATGGGCTATCGTTTGTGGAAACGGGTCCCAAATTATAAATAAGGTTTATAATTGGAATCATTTAGAGGACGAATAGATTATTAACGGTTATTAGTCATAATTCACTGATATTAAAGGTATTTCTATGATAAATTATATAAGTTCCTCACATTTTTTGTTGGTGGAGGTTAGCAAAGAGGGAGCCATCTGCCACATACTCAGTCACAATGGCGAATTGCTGAAATGGTCGATGATTTATTAGAGAGTCAATTCTGCCGAACATGGATAAGAGGGCAAAAATAATAGGGGCATATTGGGAAGATTCCCGGACTTTATGCCGACACTGGACCATATGCCGACTCCGAAAAACCCCTGGTCGACATAAAGTCCAAAAATGGACTTTATACCGACACTAGACATTTTGCCGACATGATTTCCCGGACTTATAAAAACTCAGAACTTTTAGAGTGCTCAATATAATTGCAAAGATAATATGATCAGTATTATAATATCACACACATAATAATAAAATTATATTTAACCTTTCCCCGAAAAACCAACATCTAAATCTTGTGGTTTTGGTCCATCTAAGCGTTTGGGTCATGACCAGAACCCTAACCTTTAAAGTTAATGCTTAAAGATGCGCTAAATGCGCTTCATTATATTTTTTCTGAGTGACGTCATTGTCATAGATAATGGAGGCTCCCGTTTGTGGGAGACTGACCAAAGTTGTGAATTTAGTGTCTGCTGTGTGGGTCAGGGGGACTCGCTAATCATCAATCAAAGACACAATCAAAATAGCTCATTAAAGTTTCTAAAACATAAAGAAGGTTCGACATACTCCCGCCATCCGCAAATTATTGATAAATTTATTTCATCGCTGAGTTTCAACTCATATAATTACCTTGACTATAAGAACCATAGCTGCTGATGTGCTGGTGCCAAAAATCTGCCTATAATAAGGTCTAAATTATAGGCTAAAGTCTGACCTTTATGTGATGAAATGGGAGAAAGCCATATTCATATTGTCACATTTAAAAGAAGGGTAGGAGGACTAAAATTTCAATTTGTCAAATCTTCAATATCGTAGCAGTATACCATCATGTCAGTCACTTGTTAGCCAACATGAAGCTTCGCATCCTGGTGTCGTGCACACTTATTTCAGTAAGTCTGTCTTTGCTAGGGGATCCCAATCACAGCTTGGTGAAACATCATTTCATTCTCTCCAACTTATAATCCCAATCACAGCTTCAGAAAACGTCCCTTAATTCATGCAACCCAATAATCTCAATCACAGCTTCACAAAATATCACTAGATTTAATTCACCTAATGACAAGCTGCATTTAGCACCTCATCAAGCGATCGCACCCTGTTAGCAACACATGACACGCGATCCACCGAAAAGCTCTCGAATAACAGGCTTGATGCTGCCTAATAACCGCTATACACTATAGGATAAGGCACAAGGATACGATAAACCAAATAACAGAAGGGTAGCACAGATTCGCCTGTCGGCATATAGTCCAAAATCGGACTTTATGCCGACAGACGATATACCGACATGTCCCTAGAAATCCTATGTCGGCATATAGTCCGCTGTCGGCATAAAGTCCGGGTACCTATTGGGAAATATTGATAGACCTTGGAGGATAATGTTTTAAGAAAGGTCGTTTTTGGTACAGTATGGTTCGTTTTTGATACAGTGTGCTGGGAGAATGGTACCGAAAGATGACTGAATGGATTTTGTTGAAGTTAATATTGAATGTGGGCTACAAGCACTCTGCGTTGAATTCATTCTATTTATGTTCTATTCCGTCATTGCATCATGATATATAAACGGTATTATATATAGGCTCTAGTGGCTACACTCATACTATTTGACGCTGTGTTTGCGTCAGCTGGTATTACTTCAATAGTATCACTTCTTTCAATCATCACCAGTGAGGCAATGTCAAGCCTTAGAGAGTGATGTAGTTATCATGATATAACGTAGTGAGCTGATTACATCAAATAAACAACTCTTCAAGTACGCAGCATCCTGTACACATGGTACATGGTCACTATTTGTACAACTTAATATGACAACTTGTTGAGACATAAACTAGGCTGTATATTTCCTAGATGAAGTAAGTATTTTGACTGGTGAAAGGGAAAAAAGACATTGTGGGGGTTTGAATAGGAATTAGACATGTAACTGGGGAAAATATCCGGGGGGGGCGTTTGGGACACACTAATAAATTGTCATCCGGATGAGATGTTTTACATATTTTTGGGGATGATCGGGCAAAGTGATGGTATTTGGTTTTCTCATTTCCCCCTTGAACCTTTAAATTAGGCATCAATGAATTGCATCACTTAGTTACCCACAAAATTGATATCTATATCCAAGGCCAATGTCACGTGATATCTATACCAAAGGTCACGGGAAATCTGTATATAAGATCACGTGGGGTAACGGAAAATTGCGTCATGCCCCCATCATCACATTAAGTGGTGTTGTAATTCATACGCTGTTACATAGTATAGAACCCTGGACTATAGCTCCCAGCTCCAAAAAATAACACAGCTGTAAAAACCAGGAAAAAAACACATCTCTCAAAAAACATCCTGACTGGGCGGGCGTGCCCCGTGACCTGTCAGCATTTTCACGGAAATTTAAAGGGCACGTGTTTGGGGAAAAATTGTTTAAAAAATATTCCAACCGTAAAATGGGTATCACGTAAGGGTTTAGTTTGTGAGTGAGGGGTAAACGATGAATTC